>CM055826.1:1539126-1573557 GCA_029582265.1 Zoroaster sp. YZ-2022
ATGATAATGATAATGATAAATTATATATATATATAATTTTATTAATTTAATTTAATAATAATTTATAAATAATTTTAATAATAATAATTTTAATAATTTTAATAATAATAATTTTAATAATTTTAATAATAATAATTTTAATAATTTTAATAATAATAATTTTAATAATTTTAATAATGATAATTTTAATTTTAATAATTTTTAATAATTTTAATAATAATAATTTTAATAATTTTAATAATTTTAATAATTTTAATAATTTTAATAATTTTAATAATTTTAATAATTTTAATAATTTTAATAATTTTAATAATTTTAATAATTTTAATAATTTTAATAATTTTAATAATAATTTTAATAATAATTTTAATAATAATTTTAATAATAATTTTAATAATAATAATAATAATAATAATTTTAATAATAATTATAATAATAATTATAATAATTATAATAATAATTATAATATATTATAATAATAATTATAATAATAATTATAATAATAATTATAATAATAATTATAATAATAATTATAATAATAATTATAATAATAATTATAATAATAATTATAATAATAATTATAATAATAATTATAATAATAATTATAATAATAATTATAATAATAATTAATAATTAATAATTATAATAATAATTATTATAATAATAATTATAATAATAATTATAATAATAATAATATAATAATAAATTATAATAATAATTAATAATAATAATTATAATAATAATTATAATAATAATTATAATAATAATTATAATAATAATTATAATAATAATTATAATAATAATTATATTAATAATTATAATAATAATTATAATAATAATTATAATAATAATTATAATAATAATTATAATAATAATTATAATAATAATTATAATAATAATTAATAATTAATAATTAATAATTAATAATTAATAAACAAACAAACAAACAAACAAACATCCCTTGAAAGCTTACTGTCTTGAGATGCTGTCATTTTGTAACATTAGTGCTATCGTTTTAAGATAATAATTTCCCTACTGCATTATCTTCCTCTGGAGACGAACATTCATAGAAAGAATACGAGCATTATGAGTGTATTCTCATTGTTTCAACGACACAGTGTAATAAGTTGAGACTTGGTTGGTTGGTTAAACTGTTCTGGTGTGTGATTTGTCCGGATTTTTCTGGATTTTTGGATTTTTACAAATCGCAATGTTGTGATCCTCCGGATTTTAAAGATTTAAGCAATAAAGGAAAGCAAAGCAAATGCTTAGAACTATAGATTTCACCCCAGCGCTGTTCACAACAAGTGCCCCAGTACCCCTAGCAAAATTCAGATGGATTTTTCCAAACTGCCCAATCATACCCCTGACAGTTGCTTAAAGGGATAATATTGTCATGATCGGAGCAGAATTTCAACAGGGCATGGAATCGGTGTCCTACATGTGTCCTTCATGGGATGATCCTCCAGCAGTCTACTTAAGCAGCAGCATTTTCCAGAGTCCGGCATTCTCCTGAGGACGATCAGAGCATACTGATCGAAACGTCGAGTTGTACCTCCAGTTCTTTTCAGAACTAATTACTACTCAATTGAGATTCCACATGGTGTCACCGCAATTAGTCTTACTTATCATCCTCACCATGCAAAGCTACAAGTTTTACATGTAGTTTAAGATGAACACGTGACTGAAAATTACTGGTTCATTTATGCAGCCGCAACGGTAACATGACCTTATCATGTGGGATATTATTTTCAGTCATTGAGTTAATCTAAAACTAGCACTCTGATTCCATGCCCTGTTGATCGTGATGATATTGTCCCTTTTAAAGTATATCTTGATTCAAAGATGATGTTAATAATTATGAAATGTATATTTGCGTACATTACTAATATTATACTGATAGTATACTTGGTTTTTTTTCCCCTAATGTTAGAAATGTGTACAATCTGTTCTGCTCGGTGATGTTGAAACAGATGGGTCACATGGGATCGAACACTAGAGCCAAGATGATGGAATGCAGTGCATTGTGGTCCAATACAGACGCCAAAAAGAAACAAGAATATAAAGATCGTTTGGAGAAGGTGAGTTATCCAAAACATTTAGGTTACTAGAGACAATAGTCAAGATTATTCAATTTGGATCAATTTGAATTTGAGTGGGTTGCCACTTGGGCCTTGTCTAAAGGCAATCAGAATGTGGGTTTGAATCCTGGCCAGGTTCATGGTGCTTGTGTATGGAGTATCATAGCTGAGTGGTTTAGTGCATCAGACTTGTGTTCTGATGGCCGAGTCATCAGAATGTGGGTTTGAATCCTGGTCAGGATCATGGTACTTGTGTATGGAGTATCATAGTTGAGTGGTTTAGTGCATCAGACCTGTGTTCTGATGGCCGAGTCATCAGAATGTAGGTTCGAATCCTGGCCAGGATCATGGTAGGCTAATAGCTATTAGCCTAATTAGCCTAAAATAGATTTAGGAGCAAGGTTTAATTGCGGTAGTTCCATGTCACAATCTTTTAAGAGTATTTGTTCTGAGAAGAACCGGTGGTGAGATAACATTTCAATCAGTATACTCAGTATACTCTAGCTTGTTGAAATTCTTGCACACGTCGGTGTAGGGCAAAATTAAATCAATTGTTTATCTCCCGACGCAAGAATTTCACCAACCTATATATATATCGTGGAAACCGCTGCTATATGGGATTCTAGCCGGCCAATTGTCATCGGGCAAGCTCGGTGGTCGAGAGGTTAAGGCATCTGCACTAGTAAGCAGGAGGTCGTGGGTTCGAATCCCGCCCGAGTCGCCTGTGTAGTTTTGTTACAGACACTCGGAAAGCACTGAGTATACAGTGCTATACACACGTCGTAGGGCAAAATTAAATGAATTGTTTATCTCCCGACGCAAGAATTTAACCAACCTATAATGTAATAATTGTTAATATTTTTGTTTATATCAATGTTTCATTCATTTTGTATACAGAAACTACTTTTTTCTTTTTTCTTTAAAGCTTAAAGTCGTGTACAAATCAGATCTGTTGAAATACATTGAGGTAAGTATCTTGTTTAATAAGACATTCATAAAGATTCAAGACAGTTGAGACAATCTGATTGGACAAAATGTAATCACATTGGGTGTATTGACGGATGGTAAAGACATGGCTTATCAAAAGCAGAGCAGTGTGTATGTGCCAGCTGCTCTATTCAGCTGGTGTGCAACGCACAGTGCGTATTTGAATCAGAGTGAGGAAGATTGTTTTGCATCACGCGCCGACTCAAGTTCTTTGAAAGTGTTTCATATGTGAATTTGCCCATTTCTATTTGGCTTTATTCAACAAAAATTACAATTTTTGTACATGTTTAACCCTACTACACATGGAGGCCACTCCGATCCACTAAATTTTCAATATGTTTTTCACCAACCTTTAGTACATACAAGCCTGCTGTCCTTTCCAAGTAATCTTACAAAATCAACTGTGTCACCCAAGGCCACTGTAAATGTTTGAACATATTAGTATGGCCTGATATATATCAATGGGAGACCACCTTACCCTGCAATCTCAGTGGTGTGACAGTGCACAGAAGGGTAACCATAGGAGGCCACTGGCAACAGCTAATGGCTTTGAGTGGCCTGAATGGGTTGTTTCGAAAACTGTAGATTTCAAATGCACTTGATTCTGATTGACAGCCTTAGTGGCCAATCGGAAGACTGCCCCATCAACCCGTTACATACAGTAAATTGTGTCGTCACGGCAAGCTCAGGATTTAAACAGTGAGCCAGCATTTTATTAATTTGAGTTTTTAATTAACTGGTACTAATCCATGGCAGGTTTTTTGTTCAGTATCTCAAAAAGGACAATATAGTAATGATCAGAGCAGACTTTCAATAGGGCATGGAATCGGTGTTCTAGATCAAGATGAACACAGTGACTGAAAATTACTGGCTCATTTATGCAGCAGCAACGGTAATGTGACCTTGTCATGTGGGGTATTATTTCGTGGGGTATTATTTTCAGTCAGTGAGTTAATCTAAAACTAGCACTTGAATTCCATGCCCTGTTGATTGTGATGATTTTGTCCATTTAAGTGTATTTGGGTTTTCATTGACAGGGCCTTCCTGAAGAGGAGAGAGAAAAATATGGTCCAGAGCTTGAAGCCATCGAGCGACAGAACAAAAGGACACCCAAAGCTACAAACGTAAGACACAATTTTGTCTAGTTCCACTTGTGACTGTTCATTTGCCTGAAGTGTTATGTGCATGTTATAATTTGAAGACAGGATAGTGTCAACTGGTCAGTTGGGCTTAGAAAGGCTGAGACATACAGCTAGGCCCAGGCAATATTACCTTAGACCCCCCCCCCCCCCCACCCACAAAAAGTCTCTGGTTTCTGGTCTCTGCACGCGTCGCCTCAGACCCGTGCGTCAGCATTTTTAATTTTCTTTTTTTTTGCTCTGAAACGATGTCCAATTTCAGCCAAAGTTGCTGGATCGATTGGAATTCTGCCTTGCTGTGTTTTAAACAACTTTTTCACATAGTTGTCTGAACGTTTGCCCGATTTGTGAGGCCGCTCTTACCCACCATACTTTGTGTATGGGAAATTTGCATATTTCCCTGTTGGCAAAACAAAACAAAAATAATAATAATAAAAACATTTAGCGCGCACATATCCACCCTGCTGGGCGCTCAAGGCGCGGCTGGGCGCTCAAGGCGATTCTGAATCCAACCGATGACCAGAAACTGGAGATTTATTTTTGGCCTCTTTAGACAATGTGTATTAATTAAAGGAAAGGTACGACAGTGGGGATTTTCCAGGCATGCAACTTTTCAGCTGATCAGCTGATTTCCTCTTTTTTCTTTAATAATAGTGCTATAGAAAACTGAAAAACACTGTACAAAGTTTTGTGTGCTCGACCATTTCCTCTTTTTTTTGCAATTACAAAGTTGCATGTCTTACCATATCATTGAATAAACAAATTATTATCTAAAACTTGGTGTAAACTTAGTGGAAGTATCAATCAGTCAGAGAAATTGTTCCGTAATATAAGTGCTTTCATGTTTTGATATAGAAACACATTGTTATTTTGAAGCAACAAAAAGTTGCTGTCAGCAACTTTTGACAAACATAACAGTTATTCATTGTTTTCTTAAACCATGAGCACTGATTGTGATGAAATATTCAGAGGTTAGTTTCATGATCTATTTCTTGAAAAAAAGGGTGTTGAAATGAAAGTACGTTACTGAATACCAATGTAGTTGTACATTTCCTTTAATTCAAAAGACCGGTAACTTTCAGTGTCAATCCAGACCTGACTGATAGTTAGATTTAATTAGATGATGCATTTATATATTATCAGAAGTTTCCACATGAAGTGTGCCAGTCGTTTACTGACCTAGTCCACGGCATTGCCCTCCAACAACAATGGATTTTGGCCATTCATAGGGTTTTGTTCCACAGACTGACGTGCAAGGTCTCCAAAAGAAGCAGTGCAGTCTGGGAGACTTAACCGGCGTGTGAGAGAACTGTATTTCGTGCGTGCACCTTAGTGTTATCCGCTCCTGTAGCCCTCTAGCAGTGAATTTGCACCCAGTGTCTTGATGATAGCCACTTTTGCGTCGTGAGCGCTGTGCGTACACTTTATGTGCATATGTTATGTACCATAGTGTGTGTGTATTTCTGCCAGCCAATGATCGCTGGAGATATTCCACGCGAACACACAACTGCAAAATATGGCAAATGCGACACACTATCGCTGCCCTTTCGCCCACAGTGGTCTATCAACATGTGCCCTCAACGGCTCATGCACGGTGCGAATATGCGTTCGCCACACAGAATGGTTTGCCTGCATCTAGTTTAAGAGTTCTAGGAATTAGCTTCCCGCATCAAGCGCAAAATCCCATGGGTAACTGACTCGTAACCATGCTCGTTGTGTGTGCGCGCATTTGGAGCACAAAGCCATATGCATGATATGGATTACACACTTCATGTAGGTAATACACTTCTGGTAATATAGATTGAATTAACAGTAGGTGGATCAGGAATGCTTTGGTCTAGCTGTGCCTGTGAATGCTTAAAGAGATGTTCCTGTTACATATATTTCAAATTTGAATTGTTCTAAGATAAAACAGTGTGGACTAGATTTGTTTAATTGTGACTTTATGAGTAGACGATATAACCAAAGAGATTTTGTATTTGTAATTCTTATGATTTATGAGTGATTTAACTAAAATTTCATTCTGCCAAACATGATTGTTGCATTTTGTTATGTCGTAGCATTTTCATGTTTGGTCACAGGAAATTATTAGATTTTTTTTTTTGAATGATACACGGATATAGCCAACAGTTTCTCCATTAAGATGGAATAAATGTAATTTGAACATCACTTACATGTAACTGTGTGTTATGCATTATCCCTGTGATCCCTAAAAGTAAAAGCTGTGTTGCTATGGTAAATTGCATGCATCCATTATCTTGGAGTCGTCACAGAGGATTGATTATGGTATAAATATGGTACCGATAACAGGAATAATAATAATTTGATCAACTTTGATCAACTCATGGTGTTGGATATGGTGCGTTATAATTGATTTCAGTTTCTTTACAGTGATGACGACGATGAGGACGATGATGAACCCAATAAGACTGGTGTAGGGATGTACATAAGCCATCATCTCTCTAACTACATGACTGAAAATGATGTGAGATTATTTCACAATTCACAGGGTTAGAGTGGCACATAATGAGGGACAATGGGGGATACGCAGCCTAGGTGATTTACAACCCCCCTAAATCCTCCCCCCCCCCCCAATCGGTATCAGTAAGTGAGGTACACATTATACATCAAGTTTTTGTAGAAAGTTGAGCTTCTTTGAATGTTCACTCCATATGAAGATACTGCCAAAGAAATCGGAAGAAATACAGAGGTTTTTACCCTTGAAGATACGGCTATGTCCTAATTAAGCATTTTTGGCTATGGCTATGGCTATGGCTATTGGCTGCAGCGGCAATGCTGAAGTGTAGAAAGAAACAGTGATATAGCCAAAGCCGTCATTTCAGACACGCCCAAATATATTATCCTGTTTTTTTAACACGAGACAAATAATAGGATTTTAATAGGTAAGTCTGTATTGGCAGTCAGGACGCCATACATTAGATGTTATAATACCAAATGAAATCCCAATGTACTTTAAGGAGAACCAAAGTGGTGGTACAGCCAAGCCTTGTGAGAAGCCTGGCCTGGTCCATGCTACCTGGCCTCCTCCACATTGTGAGTCCTAATCTTGTAATAATACATTATCTGCCAATCAACATAACCTGGACTTCTGGAGGGCATAGCCCAGCCAAGTAGAGCTTATTATAATAACTTAAGTTGTGAACAAAAGATAGCTGAGGTTTCAGTCAAGTCTGTGTTAACAATAAGAGCTACATGTATACTTGAGTTATTTCGGGTGACACCATGTAATGATCTCTTCTTGGAAGAAGTGATGTCTCTGAGAAGAGCCGGTTGGTTTGTTCTCAACGTTCCTGCTCTATTCTGCTCTAGCCGTCATCAGGAAACTACATCAAGAGCTACATGTATTGGAGAGCTATTCATGAGCTCTGCTAGGGCATTATATAGGTCTAGGCAAAGCCTGGGACTGGCCGGGCTTCTCAAAGGCTTGACGCCCTTAAAATAATCTACAGTCCATTATGGCCGAGCGGTCTAGCTTACCGGATTCAAGTTATGGTGTTAGCAACATAATGTGGGTTCGAATCACGGCCGTGACACTTGTGTCCTTGAGCAAGACACTTAATCATAATTGCTTCTCTCCACCCAGGGGTTAAATGGGTACCTGTGAAGGCAGAGTTGGTTTGCTCTATATGCGCTAGAAATGGCAGCAATTGAGCTGTATACTCCCCAGGGAGCTGAGATGGTTTCAGGAATGATTTATGAGCCTTATGAGCCTTATGAGCAGGGATAATAATATAATGCGCCTTGAGCACCACTTAGTTGGTGGATACGTGCGCTATGTAAATCCACACATTATTATTATTATTATTATTATTATATCCTTACCTATAGAAAGGATCAATTATGTATTCACAAATATAAAAATTAATTTGATAATTTCAGTTGAAGAAGACTCCAGCGACTGCTAAACTGAAAGCAGCTTATGACAGTCTTAAGAAAAGTGAAAAGAACCTGTGGGTTCAAAAAGCAGCTGAGAGCAACAAACAAGCAAAGGTATGTACTAACGGACAGATTTAACCATGCAGACATAACATAAGGAAGCAGGAAGTCTGATAGATAGAGCAGACTTTCAACAGGGCATGGAATTGGTGTCCTAGTTTTAGATGAACACAGTAACTGAAAATTGCTGACTCATTTATGCATTGGCAACGATAATGTGACCTTATAATGTGGGTGTTATTTTAAATCACTGAGTTAATGTAAAACTATCCAACTTGGTTCCTTCTGTTAGGGGTGTTTGAGCGTGAAACTCGTCTTTCCGTCTGTTCTCACTCATACACCCTAGCTATACCTAGATGTAGAACGAAAAGCTATACTAATAGCTTTTTCCCATGTGCTGCATCTCTTTGTAATTCCTTGCCCGGTGCATGTTTTTCTTCATTCTACGATATACATCTATCATGTTTCAAGAGGAATCTCGATTCCCACATTCAGCTCCTCTGAGCCTATTTACTTTTTTATTACGCTTCTATTAGCCCTGTACCTTGAGCAGCTTTTGCCTTGTTCAGGGCGAATATGCATAAACATAAATAAAAAATAATAATTCACAGAAGTTGAACATACATCAAATTGCGTAAAACCTTCATCATGAAATTCATGAAGTTCACTTTGCAAGTGTAAACATGCCTCGGTTTGACTATCTAATAATTACTTTAAGATTACCTGCATATGGAATAATCAAACTTATTATTGAGAAAATTATTTTAAATTGTTTTTCTTTTCTCTTTGACTAGCAGTTAAAAATGTTTACATTGAAGCCACTGGTCCACCATGTTGCTACTCTATAAAACCACACATTGCATTGCAATGAAGGGAGTATTGGCCTGTCATGCAATTGTACAGGTACTAGAAACATGGCTGCATGCTGGCTTCACTCATTTATAATACAGTTCATTGTATATAAAACACTAGGATATGTTTTCTATCTACAGAGGAAGCAGCTAGACAGACAACTCCTAAAAGGCGAACCTGACAAACCTTTCAAGTAAGTTGATCAATTTATCAATCTAAAACATGGATATTCCTTGTGTATTTTTATTTCACTGGCAATTTTGATGTTAATTGATTAACCCTAACTTTCCCAACTCCTCCATAATCCTCTTTGTTAAAGTGAAGGATTTTGGAGGATTGAGGTTACATGCTACATGCTCTTTGCTAAAGTGAAGGATTTTGGAGTATTGAGGTTATTAGGCATACTTGCCTTTCCATGGTACATGTACATCCATGTTTGTTGTAGTGATTGCAAGGTCAGTGCTTGGGTCAGTGGACACTGTTTATTGCTCCATGCATGCAGGGAAGGTCCCTGGCCATGTACATGTATCACAGATTAGAAACACATGTGTGCATACATGTCATGTGCTTGCTTTACTACTGAAGGATTTTGGAGGATTCAGGTTATGTGTAAGCAAATGGGCCTAGGGAGTTAGGGAGGATTCAGGTTATGTGTAAGCAAATGGGCCTAGGGAGTTAGGAAGGATTCAGGTTATGTGTAAGCAAATGGGCCTAGGGAATTAGGAAGGATTCAGGTTATGTGTAAGCAAATGGGCCTAGGGAGTTAGGAAGGATTTAGGTTATGTGTAAGAAAATGGGCCTTGGGAGTTAGGAAGGATTCAGGTTATGTGTAAGCAGAGTTAATGAACACTTTTACTTGTATTGCATCACAGAATGATACACAAATGTTTGATTTGCTAATCAAAGTTCAATATTTGATGTTTTACATTAACGCACAATTATTTCAGCCTTAAAAACTTTGCTCTGCAAAATGTTATGAACAAAATTGTTCCCTGTTAATAGTTTTATTTTGCTTGTAGAAAAGAAAGTAAATGACTTTTACATCAGATATTTCTCAAAATAATTATCCAAAGCATTGTATAACAATGGGGCCATTATTTCACATGCAATAATTCAGAAATTAACCCTCCTACTATAACTGCACAAACCAGTCAACTGACTGTTTTGACTGTTTTGACTGTTGACCCAAATGTGCACACGGGGGCATTTTTGACTGGTTTTTACTGTCTTTTTGACCGCCCTGAACAATACCAGACAATGCTTTTACCAGTCAAAAACGGTCAACTCATTTTGACCTGTAAATGTAATTGCTACACGTAAGGTTTGACGGCGTTCGGCTTGATCAACATTCTGACTGATTTTGACCCTTGCAGTCACAGAAAGGTTAACTTATTACTTTGTATCCATGCCTCAGTCAATGACTATTATTACAATAAGAAAACAAATATTTGTAAAATAAGGATTTACACGGACTATATGTTAATCTAGTGGTAAATTGTTCTTGTTGAAACATGGTGAAAGTATAACTTTTATTGAAGTAAAATTTTTATTTGGACATGATTAAAATCACCACATTCCATCATCTTGTTTAACATTGTAGTAGTGGGTATCGTATCTTCACTGCTGAACATATGCGAAGTGATGATATCAAGGCATTACCAAGCACAGAGAGGATTAAAGCAGTCGCTGGTAAATGGCGATACCTCTCGGCCTACGGGAAGAAGAGATACGAAGCAAAGAAAGAAAAACTAATGAAGGATTACAAAAAAGAAATTGACAAGTATAGGAAGGTAATGAATTAGTTTTGTGTTTGGCATTTTTTTTTAATGTTTTGTTTATTTTATATTATGAACGTTGCTTATTTCCTTAGCTCAAATATGTACTCAGTCTCTGTATACGCTGAAACAGAGTCCAATAACAAGGTAGGTGACCGCACAGAAATTTTCATTTTCTAAATTGTTAAAATGTTACCCTTGTGGGGAGGCTGAATCTCGGTACTAAAATTCCATGACCAACTATAATGAAAAGCGCTAATGTTTGAATACACTGGTCAACAAGCTGGTTTTGTGTGTGCTCGTCACACCCGTATGTACGCTGACGCACCTGTGTCGACACTGGTGATGAACAGCCATAAAAACTAAAGTCATTATTTCACGTTAAATGTTGGGATTATTTCATTAAAAACACTGAGTGAAAATGATTTTTTGAAATTCAAACCTCGATGAGATGCATTGTATTTGGTGATGGAATTATACTGCCAAGTTACAGCAGCTGCACACGGGTAAAATGTAAACAATTTATGAAAACCTTGTTTTCTGTAGTTGCCAATGTTTGGTTAAATCTTGGACATCACGTAGTACACAAAGGTGAAAGTCAAACGTGGGCTAACACACACTCTCAAATATGCATGCTTGTGGAGACATCTATTGTTCTTTCCTTTGTCCCTGTAGTTAACAATTTCTCATAGTGTTTGTACACAAATGTTCTTGTGGAGCATGGAGTCCTTTAGAATTGCCTTGTGGAGACCAATTGTTCTTGTCTATCGCTTTTTGTTATAAGACTCCACAAGGTAGCGATTATACACACACACCCACAGCCACTATGCTGCGTTCTTGCTGGATAAGACTTTCATACTTCCCTATATAGTTAAAACATTCTGTTTTTAATTTGAAATATGTCCCACACCCATAATTTGTGTGTGTACATGCAGACTTTGTCTAGACACTGTGTCTCTCCACATATTGCACTGTGTTAATAGACCTGGGCGCAGTATACACAGTATTGTCATGATCAGAGCAGACTTTCAACAGGGCATGGAATCAGTGTCCTAGTTTAAGATGAACACAATGACTGAAAATTACCGGCTCATTTATACAGCAGCAACGGTAATATGACCTTATCATGTGGGGTATTATTTTCAGTCACTGTATTAATCTAAAACGAGCACTCTGGTTCCATGCGCTGTTGATCTTGACAATATTGACTCGATGACCTACCCTCAGCCATCAGAACACAAGTCCATTGCTCTTCATCATTGCTCTATATTTAATATTCAAATACATTTTTCATGTGTTTGTACAAAACATTGAGCAGTATTTTGTATGTGCAGAAGTCAGCAGGCAAAATATCAAATATCTGTGCAATGAATATTTCAGAGGGAAATCTCTTAATTTTGCTTTGGGTATGGTGTATTGATTTGTCTGCATTATACGACAAACAAACTTTATGATTGTTGGGCCCACAAAAAAACTCCGGTTTCTGGTCTCCACGCGTGTCGCCTGAGACCCCGCGCATGTCGCCTGAGACCCCGCGCATGTCGCCCGAGACCCCGCGCATGTCGCCCGAGACCCCGCGCATGTCGCCCGAGACCCCGCGCATGTCGCCCGAGACCCCGCGCATGTCGCCTGAGACCCCGCGCATGTCGCCTGAGACCCCGCGCATGTCGCCTGAGACCCCGCGCATGTCGCCTGAGACCCGCGCATGTCGCCTGAGACCCCGCGCATGTCGCCTGAGACCCCGCGCATGTCGCCTGAGACCCCGCGCATGTCGCCTGAGACCCCGCGCATGTCGCCTGAGACCCCGCGCATGTCGCCCGAGACCCCGCGCATGTCGCCCGAGACCCCGCGCATGTCGCCCGAGACCCCGCGCATGTCGCCCGAGACCCCGCGCATGTCGCCCGAGACCCCGCGCATGTCGCCCGAGACCCCGCGCATGTCGCCCGAGACCCCGCGCGCATCTGCATTTTTAATTTTTTTATTTATTTGTTTTGGCTATGAAACTGTCCAATTGCAGCCAAAATTGCTGGACCAATTGGAATTCTGCCATGCTGTGCTTTAAACGACTTCTTCACATAGGGCAATGAACGTTTGGCTGATTTGTGAGACCTCTCTTAGCCACCATACTTTGTATACGCGGGGACCAAATTTCCCATGTACAATGTATCACTTATTTCCCTGTGGGCAAAAAAAAAGATGGCTGAAAAAAAAGCGTGTCACCGCACCGATTTTGAAGCCAACCAATCACCAGAAACTGGAGACTTTTTTTTGTTTTGGGGGGGGGCGCCTTATGGTCAACCATTGTTATCATTGGTAAATAAAATATCTGCAGACATGTGTATTGAAGACGAAGATGGCTGTTTTTTGATGATGGTCTAATGGCTTCATTTGTCAACCTCATTCCCAGAGTTTAACCAATGACAGAGATCGATATGATGAGCTTAAGAAGGCTGGACTCGACAAGTATTCCAGAGAAGTCACCAAGAAAAAAACACCAGTCAAACGCAAGGTATTAAGGAGAAAATGGTGAAAATGCCCACAGATTATTTGTATTGACCAGGCTAATGATCCGTCTCGGATTTAAATTTTCATTAAAGTCTTCTTGAAAATGACAATATATCAGAAGGTTTGGAATCATAACAGTCTTAAAATCCTTAAAAGTCTTCAAGTTTTAGATATTTATTGGCTCAGTTTCGCTTTGGGTAATTACCAAAGCAGTACACTGTCGTCAAATTTATATTTTTATTAATCCTCGGAGGGCAGTTGAAATAATGAATTTGTGTCCCCCTCTCCCCATGATTCCCACCTTGCCCAAGTGCCTTACAGCTTGTTTTTTATTATTAATTTCAGCGCTGTATACATTTTGCATTATTACCTATCACTGCAGTGTGGTATAATTACCTGAAGAAAAAAAAAAAGAAAAAAAAACGATGACAGACCACTTGGCTTTCAACCCAATAAATTTCATCAAGAGCAATTGTTTTTTATAGCTCAGATTGGTAATAACATTGCTTCGTCTGCACATAGCTTCCATTACAATATACGCAAAATTGGTCTAAAGATTTGTTTTGGTTTTTAACAAATTAGGCTATAGCGATCAATGCTATTTGTCTTGACAACATTTGCACCCTATCCTATTCATAAAAGTATTTACATATTTTCGTTCTTCCTTCCGTAGAAGATGGCAGAGTCTGATACAGATGAAGATAGCGACGATGAAGAAGATTCTGATGAAGAATCCGATGAGGACTCCTCGTCTGCATCCTCTGGCTCGGAATCTGAACCAAACTCCAGCAATGCTGCCTCCGGGTATGATGATGAAGAAGAAGCATCAAACTCTGGGCAGTCAAGCTCAGCTTCATCATCGTCCTCCTCTGCATCGTTCGGGTCCTCATCATCATCTGAGGAAGAGGAAGAGGAAGACGAAGACGAAGAAGGAGGAGAAGCAGAGGTAGAGGTGAAGGTAAAAGGAGGAAAAGGAAAACAGAAAGGTAAAGAGAAGATAACGATCAAACAAGAGTTTAAAGAAAACGGTGAGAAAGAAGACAGCGGGAGTTCTTCAGAGTCTGAGAGCTCATCAAGTTGAGGCATCTTCAGAGGAAGAGTCTGATTAATGCTTTGTGTGTTCTTGTTATGGCTGTCGCCAAAGCTGTATGTTGAGTGTGGTGACAGAGATTTTATTGTGTTCACTGGTGCATGCAGATACTGTGTGCCCCATATTATTTGTGCACTAGAGCATTAACCGTCCATGTTGTTTCCATGTTGTTTATAGGCCATGTTGTAACTCTCTCTCTTCATACAGCTCTGGCTGGGACTATCAAAGGTAGCTTTCTATTGGCAGGCTTGTCTGAAGCAAAAATAGCTTTCAGTGAAGAATGTTGTGTGCAGCTGTCACAGCGACCATCTTGGTTTTGTATGCTTTGAGGTGCACAACATGTCGCCTTTGACCAAACTTGGTTGGTTCCTATGATGCAGGAAACCACTTAAGTTAAGGGAGGAGGGCCAAAGTCATGGTACAGCTAAGCCTTTTAGAAGCCCGTCCAGGCTTCTCAAAGGCTTGGCTGTACCATGACTTTGGCCCTTGTCCCTAACTATGAAATTGATGACAAAAAACGCAGCATGAATCAAAGAGCACAAGTAAATGTTCACCTAGACAAAAAAGTGCACCCAAATGTAACATTTAAAATTTGTATTATCTTTTAAAAGTCTGGAAAATGTTGATCCGTTAGATGGTTTTGTGTTGATGTTTTATTAGGTTGCATTTATACTTATTCACCCATTATAAGTAAAGATTTGTTAAAAAAGTGGTGACCTTTGGATGAGGTTTTAAAGTTATAAAGTTATTAAATATCCACTTTGTGCATATCATAGTCCTATAGCAGTAAAATGCCATTGGGCTCTACGATCTGCCTGTTTTGCCAATAGCATATGCCAGTACCAGTGAACTGATGAAAAAAATGTTGCTTGCATAAATAGCGGCCTCTTTATGTCATGCCCAGAGCCGATAGTTGCTCAAACTTAACCCAGTTAAGTACGGGTTGACCACTAAGTGGTCGATGATTTAGAACCGGCACAATTGTTAATGTTTATAATTTGAATGCATGTAATTATGATATTTATTCAATGTAAAAAAAAAAATTGGGGGGGGGGGGAGAAAGTAATGATATTATGTGTTTGTTGAAGAGTTTAGAACAAAACTATTGTGTACTATCAGATAACTCGGATAACATTTTACTTGCTGAAAAATATAAGATTTGTCAACCAAATCAATATCTTTTAAATCAATATTTTTATACATGTACAATAATTCCTGAAGGGTTTAATTGAAATAATTATGATATCTTTCCATTATTCATTTGTTCCCAATTCAACAATTAAAATCTACAATTAAAATCTAAAACTGTACAACTTGAAATATTGTTAATAAGGAGTAGAAATTGGATCTTGATATAAGTTCAAGGAAAACATTTTTTAAAGTGTTTTCTTTATTGAATTATCTTGCTTTGGTTATCTTTGCTTCATTTTATCACTGTCTAATGTACATAAGGTTTATTTATATATTGCTATAGAATCAACGCTTTAATTTTACAAAGCTGTTGGGTAAAACCTAAGTATAAACGGATTGCCAAAATGCAGATTTTGCTTGATTTGCAACAAAATATTCATCATCATCTTGAACGTGTTTTATATAACCAATAGTTAACAAACATTTGTTATTTGTTTTCCTTGGATGATTCTTGTTAATGAATTATTTTTGTTAAAACGTTCAGTGTCAAAGTTGCCAAAAGATTTATGGAAAGACTGATTTGACTGTTTTGTATTGTCTAAAAGAGTAAATGTAACATCTGTTATTTAATTGTACTTTGACAAAATGAAACGTGTCAAATAAACAAAAAGGCTTAGGACATTTTTAAAGTCCACATTGAAATATTAGCTTGGTCTCGCTTTTGAGAGTAATTTGTTTGTTGCGTTCATGCAGATTCTTCATTATTTATCTTTTAAAGGGACAATATCGTCACAATCAACAGGGCATGGAATCGGAGTGCTAGTTTTAGATTAACTCAATGAAAACAATACCCACATGATAAGGTCATATTATCATTGCTGCTGCATAAATTGGCCAGTAATTGTTTTAAAGTAGGACACAGATTTCATGTTCTGATTGTGATGAGACTGTCAAATACAAATGCACATGATCAAATTGACACTGGCTAGGGACACAATAGGCTGGTCCTCTGCATGTATTGAGAATCAGTTCTATATAATCATACTTGCATGGTGAATGCTAGTTCTCATTTCACTCGTCCCCACTGCCTTTATCCAAAGGCCCTGGTACTCTGATATAATTATCTGAGCTCTCATTGGTTAATTTTTGTGACCCCCCCCATATAACCCGCGGTCTGTTTATGGTCATATGAAACGGCCAGTCATTACGCCCCTCTGCCATTATGCCCCTCTGCCATTACGCCCCATCATAGGATACCTTTGCAATAAACAAACTGCACACTGCACTGACATCAGCGTAACATCGTGAAGTATTCATTAACTTATAAAAGTATTCATTAAATAATTTATTATAAAACTAATGAAAAGAAGTTTCCATCACAAATAGGTACATTTTTTAGAAAACAGAAACTGCTAACTGATTACACAAAGTGTACATTTTGGGTGGTAACAGTCCTTAAGAAATAGGATGTAAATGGAACAACCTTTGGGTCAATTAATTAATTCTATTATCTTGATCTTGCAGACTGACTCAATTGATAGTTTACCTTGAACGAAAACGAAACACAATTTTGTAAATTGGCCAATCCTCCAAAAAATACCCTACAATAGAAGCACCCTTAATTAAAAAGCTCCATTTCTATCAAATGTCTCCTTAAATGGGTGAGACTGACATATTAAAAAATATATATATATAATAATAATAAAATACTTCACGATCTTTTAAGATTGGGTATTTTTATTTTTATTTTTTTTAAATAAATTAATTAAATGTTTTTGTGCAGGGAAATCCTATAGTGGCGCGCAACGGCGATGGGTTTATGACGGTGGGGTGTAACAGCTGGATACCAATGTGCGGCAGGCTTGCGCGGTATCCACGTTACGCCCCATCGCCATGACGCCCCATCGCCTTTAGTGCCCATCGCCTTTACTGACCATCGCCCCCATCGGCATTACGCCCCACAACGGTGCACAAAATCTGATCCATTATACAAAGAAATTTCATCATAAAACCTTTGCGGCCTAAGTTGCACATACACCCAATTGAAACTTTAACAATATGAATATTACGGTACGTTAAATGCTGTAAATACACCCATTGTTATGTACTCTGACTAAACTCGGGTTGATAAATATTTGGTAACAAGGGAGCTTTATAGTATTTGTTTAGAGCAGAATCCGCGTCCATTTCTTTATCTGGCTTTAATTGTTTCAGTTAACTTTCAGTTATGAACTATATTGCTTGAATGAGTGAAATAATTTTACCATTACCAATTGATTAGTCTTAGAAAGTAGTTTTAATTGATTTGCTGCTGATAACAGCAAGGGAGCCCACCCGGTGAAGAGTGCCCCGTCCATGGCAGATAATCCTCACTGAATACGCCGTACGTAACCCGCCGTACTACTCCAGCTAGCGGTAGCCCTACCAGAGGTTAATCACGCCGGCCATTTTTTTCTTGGAAGTTCTATTTTATTTGATCCTAAAAAGCCTAGATTTTGAAAACTCTTTCGTGATTTTAAATTAATGAATAGGCCTACTTTTATGTTCGTGGATACTTTAAAGATTTCACGATGTTACACTGGCGTCCTTGCATTTTTTATTGTTTATTTATTTGTATTTATTTATTTATAAAATGTGTGTACAGCGAAATCCTACAGTGGGGCGTAATGACAATGGGGCGTTATGACGATGGAGCGTAATGACTGGAAACTGCTTGCGCGTATACATCACTGTCCTTTCTCTATGATACTGACAGTAATACATGATATGTGCGTTGACCATATATGGTCACCCATGAAACTTTGCGACTTCCTTCACAGGATCTTGTGAAACGAATAAGCCTTATCGGAATTTGCTCGTCCCCACCGCTTTTATCTAAAGATCATAAACAGAATACTTAAATTATTTATATCTAATCAATTTCAAATAAAAATTCTCCCTAATATTGTCATAATACGTTTTTAATAAATTTAACTGTTTGGCTTTTTATATTATATTATATTTTATTATATTGTTTGATTATGTTTGGCAGCATTATGGAGAGCCACTAGATTGTGATTTGGTTCGCATTTTGGTAATCCTACAGGGGTGCTGTCAACATTTTGTCATGTTTACCTTATTTTCATCATGTATATGTATTTTATTGTTTTCTGCTGATGAATTAACTACGAGCGAAATTCCCGAAATGGAAAACACGCAACAACCGCCCAGTTTTTATTTTTTCTTCTCCTGAGTTTGGGGGTTGGAACATTGAGCATACACAATATGCCGTGTTCAGTTCACATATGCGCTTTCATACGATCACTACAGCCGTGTTCAACAAACTCTAGAAACGTTACTACCTTTGTTTTATAATAAATGTTTTTGAAAATTAACAAAATGAGCATTCATTTATATATGTAGTGGTGAGATTTAGAATCATTTCGGCACACAATATGATCGCGCTTTCAACCACTCATTTTCCTGACGAATTTTTAATAATCAAAATCAAGAAAATGGACGGAGAACTAACTTTCATGAATGATTGCAATTTGGCAAAATAACGGTTACACTAATTTCCGGACACTAAAAATTATTATTTCTGGTAAAATTTGGACATTCATATTATGAACCAAACGACAGTAAAGCCTTAAAAAACAACACCTTTACCTATGCACACTACATACTGTAATATTAAGCATTTTTAAATTTGCTACACAAAATTCACAGATTGCTATACAAAAAAATTATTTTGCTATGCAAATTCAGTTTTTGCATCACAGTTTTGCTATGCAACATTTTTGAACGAAATCGTTCCCTGCATATAGGCCCGAAAAAATTACAAGACGATCGGCATTTTGCAGGTTTCAACTAGGGCTGTGCCGGGTATCTGGATACCCGACCGAAACTGTCATTAACCCGGTTCCATTTTTCGGTTCCGAGTGCCCGTAAACGACTTTTTAAAATTGGGACTTACACTTTCAGTGTGAACATAAATCTTTGACTATTGAACAATGTATTGTTTACACTTTTAGGAGCAATTTTATTAAAGAAATTACACTCTGATAACGCCTTTGTAGTATTTTATGGACATTTTCCATACACTTTTGTCCAACTGTTTGTGATACATTGTATCCAATCATTAAGACTCAAATAGACTGGCTGCAGCACGCTACAAACAAGTATCAAACTAGCTGCTCAGGATGGAATGTTTGCCTATTGTTCACAGTAATTGGATTAGTGGGACAATAACTGCTGCTTTATGCCTGCACTGGAGTGTGCACCATGATGTGTTAATAGAGGGGATTTTATATTATAGGGGACGTCCTTATAAAAAAAAGTGGTGTTTAAATTGGTTTTGTTGTGTAATTATTTTGATGTGCCACCGACCACCCCTCAGCGTATCACCAACATACATTTATTTACCCACCGATACTGAGCTCTCTTGTGTATTACATTTGCCGACAAGGTGACAATTTGTTTCAAAAGAAAGACATAAAAAGGGAGGTGTTAAGTCGGTCATTGTCTTTGAAACCAAACCAGCCGGAAGTATCTTGATATTCCTCCGTCAGTGCCCTAGATCCGAACGGGAGTTTTCCACCGCGGAAAATATCGTCACGGCAAAGCGGAGCTGCTTAATAACGTGAACATGCTGGTATTCCTGGCAATGAAAGCCCGCATAACTGCCACCCAACCAAAGTGAACATGATTTATAACTTATCAATAAGTAACAATCAGTACACCGCAACCGATTTTGAAAGAGAAATATTGGGTTCTGAAAATAGTCTTAATTCTTAAAATCGTTGTTTAGCTTTATAAGTAGTAGTACTGGTAGTAGTAGTTGATGTTTTTAATTATTCCTAGCTAGGTCTCTTATACATTCATTCTTTCAGGAAACAAGGTTTATTGACAGGTTTATTGACATTTAATTAAAGTTCATTGTGATAGAAACAAATTAATATTCAAGTTCTGATTTTAGATTCATAATATTTTGCAGTTTGTTAGTTTCATAATATTAAATATTATTTTAGTACGCAAAATCATGTCCTTATCCAAAGCCAACATGACGAACGGGATAGATAGATAAACATGTAAGGAACGTATCTAGTCTGTCAAAATAGTTGCAAATATCGTCAATTTCAGCACCTGGAATTTAGAAAATTAAGACAACACCGCAGTTAGCGGAAATGAGACCAACGTGTGGCCAAGGATACATGGTCCGTGCCACACTGGTGGGACAATGCATCGGGTAGCCCCATTCTAGGGCCAATGTACTGGAAGGTCCTACTAAAAACCGACAACTGACAAAACATTAAGCAAGGGCTTTAGATCACCACTTGCGCATCGTGATTGGATAAATTTCCATTGTAACAAATTTATATTGTTCTTATTGGCTATTCGATTGCTCATAAATATATATAAATGGAGTGTCGTGGCCGAGCGGTCTAGCGCACCGAACTCAAGTTCTGGTGTTGTCAGCAGCAGGGTGTGGGTTCGAGCCCCGGTCGTGACACTTGTGTCCTTGAGCAAGGTACTTAACCATAATTGCTTCGTCCTTCGGATGGGACGTAAAGCCGTAGGTCCCGTGTGTTGTGTAATGCACGTAAAAAAAGAATGCGCCTTGAGCACCACTTAGTTGGTGGATACGTGCGCTATATAAGTCCACACATTATTATTATTATTATTATATGTTCACCATGTTACATTTCATTGTTATACATGTACCTTGTCTGTACGAACGTAGGCGCTCTGTAAACTGTGAAAATGGACTGTATAATAATCTGTAAATGTGTTTGTACAGTCAAAACATAGTTGCGGAGTTCAAAGAACCTTAAAGCTTAACAAATAGTTAGACCTTAACATACATGTAGTTCCAGGTAACGTGACGTCATGGAGAGGTCATCTAATGAGTTATTACGTAATTAATTATAATTAAAACAATATATTTTATATTTCGCGAACCACAATTATAGATAATATCTTGATTCCTTCATAATCATGCCGAACATGGAGGACTCGACATTTGATACAAAGACATGACCCTATTGAACCTTACTTCCGGTCCAAACTGGAAGTTCACGTTCTTTATAAATTGGCGCAAATCTGAAAGGGTATTCGAAATAACATTTTGGGTATATATGTTAAGTGGGATCTGCTCTTTTCAAAAATATATTTGTTGACGTCATCGCTCTTAAAAAAGCCACTTTTCGCTATCTCAGGAAAATAATAGACAGAATTTTACCAAATTTGGCACAATTGACACCCCAATTATATGAGGAAAGCTTTTGTGAAGTCTGAATGATGTCACAGATTGAACCGAAACTTACGGTTGGAAGAATTTAAAATTATGTGGGATGACTGAACCGGAAGTTAATGTATTCAGTATAGCACATTATATGTTATTTTAATTATATATTATGAAAACTCATATCTTCTGAAGTAAATCTTGTTTTTTAACAATTTTTGGTGATGACATCATCACATATGCTGCACACTCGAACACCCTGAGTTTGTTTTTAACAAATTCAAGACCTCTAGTTCAGCTTTTTTGGGTCTTACAACTATGTTTTTAAGATTTCTCTGGGCTCATCATGGGTTATAATTTCAATGACTCCTTTTGTCAATATTTTATCAACTTGTTGAACAAGATTTTCCTTAGGAATGCTCATTACATACTGTTTTAGATACAGAAGTGAGCTTTTTCCAAGTGGGCAAATAATGTTTAATTCTGCCTGCCATACATGTATATGACATTGTTTGAGTGTCAATGACGTTTAAACCAAATTTGTTTAAATCTTGCTGCACTGTAACAATGTTCTTTGGGAAGTTATGGATGCTTGCTTTGGCCCTGTCTGTTGTATGGCTGTCTTTTTCCGTAGCCCTTGGAGGGTTAGTGACCTTTTGAATGGTCTGGTTTACTCCATACATTTTTGTAATGATGGTTTCAAAAGGTTTGGCGTTTATCCATATTTTGGACATCACCCACTCTACCAATTTTGTTTCCTACTTTATTAGTATCGTTGATATCTTTGATGACTTTGGTTAGATTATCCCCAAATAACAACTTTGTGAAGGTGCAACAGATGACCTGGTATTGTGCATTCAAATCAGGCCACATGAGTTCCCTTCTTCAAAGGTATAATTCAGTGTTAGCATTTGCCATCAAAGTCAATGTGCCAATAGTCAATATACATATAACCCCAAGCAAAGGAACACAAGCTGAAATTAAGAGCTTAATTTTGTAGGATGGTCTAAACCATGAAGGGCTTTGAATGTGAGCAGGATAATTTTACATGTACATTACATGTACATTGTAATTCTAACCAGGAGCCAGTGAAGGATAACAGCAGAATGGTTGTTATATGTGGTCTGATGTTTTAGTTCTTGCTAGGCATTGACTGGAGATATTTATACATATATTTTTGGCAGTCGTATCGTCCATGTACGTAATTTGCCGCACTCGTGAAATGGCGCACCTACCTTTGGCTTAGCATTTCTCGGAAAACTTACAAAACTATGGCGTATTACTGGTTGCATTTACTTATAAATCTAAGTCGTGCTTTTGTTTTCAGAAATAAAAAATTATAGTGAAATTGTATGATTTACTGGAAAGTTAGTGATTGTGAAAGTGGAAAAAGTTGTTTAACCAAAGAGTAAGAGATTTACATGACCTCAGTTTCTTTTTCACGAAAATCTGTGATTTTATTGTTCTTTGCCATCAACAAGCTGTTGTCTGTGGAAACCAAAATATACTGAGACGCAATAGAAACTTACCACTTTTTCGACCTTAAATTATCAGTAATCACAATGCACAAATGTAATATGTGCACTCGCGGTGAAGTGGATACAGATGGGATCGAGTACAGTGGACAAAACGTGGGCATTTCCTCAATAAAATGCCAACATTTCTAATCCAAATTGTTGTGTTGTCTTATTTTGAACCATTACAATTTTATGCTATTCCAAAACAAGTGGTAAGTTTCTATTGCGTCTCAGTATACATGTATATGAATGATTTGCAATGATTTTTTAAAGAAATACTTTACATTACATTACATTACATTACAACAAGTATTTATCATGCGCCATTCCCATTTATCATGCGCCATTATACAATGTCAAGCTGAGACCTGTAAATAAGGTTACTTAACACTTTCCTTAACCCTCCTACTATAGCTGTACTTTGGTGTCAAGTACATGTAGCTATTGAGGTCAAAACCAGTCAACTGCCTGTTTTGACTGTTGACCCAAATGTGCACACAGGGGCATTGTTGACTGGTTTTTACTGTCATTTTGACCACTCTGGAACAACACCAGACAATACTTTTACCAGTCAAAAACGGTTGACTCATTTTGACTGGTAAATGTACTTACTACATGTAAGGGTTTGACAGTGTTTGACTTTTAAGTGCACTAGATATACCTTGGCAAGTATATCAACATTTTGACTGATTTTTGACCGGAGGATTAATATGAAATATGAGTTTTGTATCAGTTGCTAATGTGGTAATCATCATGTACATGTATATATTGATATTGATGTTGTTTTGTGACTGAATTTGTGATGACTGGACTCACCAAGAAGATGTGGCAATCTTGTCAATGCTGTTCTTTTTCCGCAGGAAGTAATAGTGTTATGTTTAGATGTTGGGCCATCCATGAATCAGTCACCACATGGTCATGCAACATGCTTGGAAACAGCTATCAATGTCATAACACTGATTCTACAAAGGAAAGTAAGTTAAATCCATTAAGTCCTTTCGGCTTTAATACGTTGGGGACATACAGTACCAGCAAAAACTGTGTTGCCTTGGGTGAACAAATTAAGTAATTTTTCTACAATTATTTTGGTTGATTTAAAATTATGTGAGATTCAGTTTCAATATATTTAATACTGGAATCGGACAGTGTTTTGATATGTAGTGCTGGGTGAGTAGTGCAATTAGGGCAATTCCACGGTAACGGAGTGACACCAAAACACATTTTTCAGATTTTAAACACATTTATCACAAAGAGTTTATTGATTAATCCTGAAAGTTTGGTAACATTTAACTACCTAGTACTTGTATCTGTATCAAGAGTTTATTGATTAATCCTGAAAGTTTGGTAACATTTAATACCTAGTACTTGTATCTGTCAGTGTGTGTTTTTTAATTTTCTTTTCCACTTCCATTAATTAATTATGAATATTTATTTCCTTGGTAACGGAGTGACGCTGAATGGACATGGGTTTTTTGCTCATTTACTCACTATGAAAACCCTATCAAATGAAATGATTTCAGAGTTGTCTATGGTGTCAATATATAAGTACAAAGCATAAGCTTTAATATGATACCCCACTTAAAAAAATGTATTGGCTAATTTTTTTTTTACAATATCCTTAATGATTTTGTGTCTGGTTATTAAAAGTCATATTTGATAAGTAAGTAATATAATGAGGGATGTGGGGGTAATTAATAGAAAAAAAGATGTCGACCTTTGATACTATTTTACTTTATACTGTACATGTACATGCACCTGCATTTATGTCAAGTCATTACGAAGTTGGAACTGGTACATGTACATGTATGCACATTATATGTATGCACATATGTAGCAGTGGCCCTCCTTGCTTTCTTACGCTCTATCTTTCAATAAGTATTCATTTTTCTTGCAGATATTCATGATTCTTTCCATATATCTACAGCGTGTATGCTGTTTTTTGACACTCGATAAAGGCATACTGAGGACATGAATGTGAAGAATCAATAACACACCTTAGTGAAATATTTTAATATTACAGAATACTTGCAAAAATTGCTTTTGTATGTGTACATGTCTTGGGTTAAAAGGGCATACTTATACTTGTAAAATTCAATATGTGTGGTACTACAATTAATAAACAGAAAACATGTACATGTATGTAACTACATGTACAATTAAATAAAAAACAACAACTCATGTTTCCATAGGTTATTCTACCATTAAAAGTTTGGCTACACAAAGTTTGTATAAAAAAAACATCTTGTTTACATTAAAATGTTTCTTATAAAATTACAAATAACACTCATTTTGTTGTTCCAAGCACTGAAATTAGGAACAAAGTGTACTCACTTACTGTATCTGTAACTTTTCACCGTGGTTAGCCAAGAACCTGTGTCTATCCTCAATAATGAACAGCATACAATGCCTTAATCCATGACGCTCAAACAATTTAACATCCCACCAATTTCTTAAAAAATGAATACTAAGTATTCATTCCAAAAGCATTGTTTTGATTGGCCTAATATGCATATTTAATTATGCACTCAACTTCTATAATAAAATGTTCCAAACATGTACAGTCCACATGCAACCCCATTTATGTCACACATGATAGTCACATGAATGCATATGTCGAAATTCTGAATACACAGCAGCAGAAAATGTAAGATGTGTGTATTATGCAATGGGATGTCACTCCGTTACCGTCACTCCGTTACCGAATAGTAACGGAGTGACCTAATTAATATGATTTTAATTACTAAACAAATGTTACACAGATTTCCTAATTAAGTGCTTTAATTAGGCTTATGTTAAGTTGATTTGGCCAGAAAATTTCATTGATCTTATACTTTGATTTGTTTTAAATTATTCAAAAAAATGGCATTTTTTCGGTAACGGAGTGACAATTTATTAATTATGCGATTAATCCCAATTTATTATGCAACAAAAATTCAGATTGTGAAAATTTAAATTTTATTAATTTAATATATACTTCATCCTCACATTATCATTAAATTTAGTTTCTAATGTCTTATTTAAGGAATAATTTGAACAATAATTAATTTAAGTGTTTTTACAATTTTTTTTACAATTTTGCGATAATAATCACGAAATGTTTTGTTGAAGTCCTGTAAGTTTGAAATGTTTGATGTTTTGTCCCATTTGGCGTGGAACTGCCCTTCACTCAAGTACTCACAAGTAGTAATTAATAATTATACTTGTACTCGCGAATTTTAACTACTCTAGTAATCATCCCGCTGCAATTACTGCAACAGTACGGGTGAGTAGTAACACATTCACAAGTAATTACTGATTCATGAAGTTGTCAGCCGACACGCGGGAGTAGTAACACATCCACACATGAATGTACTGTGTATGTACAGTGCATGCAATGTATACTGTACTACAATACAGTGTACATTCACTGTGGCAGCACATGGTATACTACTGGAGTAAATCGTTCTGCCAAAAGAAGAGGGTACAGAAAGCAGAGTCGTGTACTGGTTCAGAGTCGTGTACTGGTGTAGAGTCGTGTACTGGTTCAGAGTAGTGTACTGGTTCAGAGTCGTGTACTGGTTCAGAGTCGTGTACTGGTTCAGAGTCGTGTACTGGTTCAGGGTCGTGTACTGGTTCAGGGTCGTGTACTGGTTCAGGGTCGTGTACTGGTTCAGAGTCGTGTACTGGTTCAGAATCGTGTACTGGTTCAGAGTCGTGTAGCTGGTTCAGAGTCGTGTAGCTGGTTCAGAGTCGTGTGCTGGTTCAGAGTCGTGTAGCTGGTTCAGCGTCGTGTGCTGGTTCAGAGTCGTGTACTGGTTCAGAGTCGTGTACTGGTTCAGGGTCGTGTACTGGTTCAGGGTCGTGTACTGGTTCAGGGTCGTGTACTGGTTCAGGGTCGTGTACTGGTTCAGGGTCGTGTACTGGTTCAGGGTCGTGTACTGGTTCAGGGTCGTGTACTGGTTCAGAGTCGTGTACTGGTTCAGAGTCGTGTAGCTGGTTCAGAGTCGTGTACTGTTTCAGGGTCGTGTACTGGTTCAGAGTCGTGTACTGGTTCAGAGTCGTGTACTGGTTCAGAGTCGTGTACTGGTTCAGAGTCGTGTACTGGTTCAGGGTCGTGTACTGGTTCAGGGTCGTGTACTTGTTCAGGGTCGTGTACTGGTTCAGGGTCGTGTACTGGTTCAGGGTCGTGTACTGGTACAGGGTCGTGTACTGGTTCAGGGATCGGAAGGAGTAAATGTGAATACTGTAGATGAGGGCATAGGGAGAGCAGGAGTTTATGGCTGAAAGATGAAAGCAAAAGATGAGTGAAAATGAAAGAGTCGATTAACAAACAAAACAAAGAAAGAGATAAAGAAAAAGTAAAATTAGTCATTCCCTTCCTGTATGTTGAGAACATCGGGGTGAATAGATGTGGGTACGTACGCCTCATCCACATCTTTTCTCTGCTTTCGCAAGCTTTCACAAGACACAAAGTAAAAACCAACATTCTATGAGAGTTTACACATTATTATTGCCAGGCATAAATTAGTGCTGACAGAACAAATTATACATGTACATGTAACTCTAATTCTGTAAAAGAACTGACCTTAACATTTTGGAGTTGCATGTATGAGTAATGATATCTAGGGTACTAACATCGAAAATGGAATAAAAACGGATTCATGAAGGTCTGATGTGTGCAAGTATTATCATCTCGCCCACCCACAGCTAGTGTACATGTACATGCATTACAGTCAAAATTGTGCATGATGGGTCTTCACAAATGCACAATAACACCGTTTCTGTATGGGACATCGGTAATAAACAATGGATCAAATGTCCACTAACGTAAGATTTTGTCGTAGGTTAGGACCTCCGACAAAAATCGCTCAATGTTTGAGACTGAACCTCAAGGAATGTACATGTAGGACATTCTCAAATAATGGTGTCCTTTCACACAAAATTAATTTTGTAATATTTCTCTAACACTGAGAGAATGTTTTTGTTGTTGTTGTTTGAAAAGGGCTTATACAATTACAATTTAATACTGTTTTTTTAGGTGTTAGGCTAAACAACCTTTTTGAAACTGTTTGAATTATTTTAACTCTTTTCTAGAATGTTTACCCTTACTTGAAGATGTAGGAAATTGTAATCGGATTCCGGTAAATCAAGGTTAATACATGTATGTACACATGTTCGGTACATGTAGGTTATGTCACAGATGGATTAGTGACTATTTTTAAAATGGCGGTAATATCACAATACCTCAATGTTAGCGGTAACAAAATGATGCAAAGGATATTGATTTTGTCAAGAAAATAATTTAATTTAATTTAATTAAGAACAAAAAGAATAGCGGAAAAGCCAAAATATACACACTTACAATGTATAGCAGCAAATATGCATACATGTAAATTAATATTACTAAATACCAAAAGTAATATAGCAAAATAAAGCATGGTAGCATGAATGATACAACACAATTGGCTTTATACAATGTAATGAGTTTGATGAGTTAGTGTATGATCATAGATAATTAGCGGTGTATGATTGCCGTTTCCTTGGTGAGCTAAGCCCAAACCATGAACCCTGTGTTAAAACTATCAAAAATTCAACCCATGTCATAGTAACACAATATGTATTTTGAATGAAAGCTTGTCAATTCACATTCTTTGTATAGGTTTACTTGAATTTCCAAAATGAATTTCAACCATGAATTTCAACCATGAATTTCAATCATACTGTAATTTAAAAATACCATAAATCAACCTTTATAGTCCAAACAACCATCACTAAAGTTTTGAATGTATTAGTCATGGTTGGTACATTTACAGGAGGCTGAGAGTACCAGACAGTGAACCTCCTGGTTCAGCTTCAAGGAAACGGATAGGCCAAAAGTAGTACGGCATAGGATCGGATTGACATGGTGTGGAAGCACAGGTAGTGGTAGGCCCAGTGATCATCAGTAGACATGTCATCCTTTGATGTCATCCACTCCCCACCATGTAAATTTGTACTCTGCCGCACTCTGGCTTTTTCCCCATTATGTACTCGTGTCAGAATTTTGGAACTGAAACCGGCTCCAGAAATTGTGGAACTGCCCAAGCCAAGTACATGAACATCCACACTTTAAAGGAAACCAACCTGTGAAAGTTTCAGCTTAAATAATTATTTTGTGGACAGCTTTTGTACAAATTTACATTATAGAATTCGTATACTGTAATTCGTCACCAAAAGTGGATGCTTGGTGGCAGCAGACAAGCCGCCATTACTGCGGTGGTACCGTCGACTACTGATCTCTATGGCTGCACCCCACTAAATAGTGAGGAATTCATGCGCCAAGCTGTTTATCATGAAGTGTATGTCCTAAAAAACATACTGAAAAACAAAGATTTGAGGCCCATACATTTGATGGATTGTGTAAAAATGGCCCAATATCATAACCTGGGGGTCCTTGGCTTTCAACTTTGAGTATTTTGGACACACTAGGCCCTGAAAAAGTGGTCCTAATTTGATTTCAAGCTTAAGGCCTTTTTCCAAAATGGCTGTTTTGCAGTGTGGACGTTTTCACTACTGTAGAGGGTGGTTTTCATTGGGATGAGGATAACTTCCTGGAAACCTGGACTTTAGACAGTAAATAGAGAAGAAAATAAAAGGTTATATATCGATCAATATTTTTTCTTTTGGTTTTAAAAACTGTGGGACTTTTAAGTATTTTTTTTACGATTTTTGAATATTTTGTGTTTAACACTGTTTACTATGGAAGTTTATTTAGTTGGGTGTACCCTATATAGTCAAAATGGCAGCGTCCATGACAGAGGGATGTTTTTTGTTTACAACTTCAGTAAGCCTGATGATAAATGCAAAATTTATAAACAGAAAATTTACTCATTGAATACCCTTCTATTTCAGTTCTTTATTGGATGAAACACAGGACATTTACAGGACAATTTCAATAAAAAGGTATGTAATAAGTTACAAAATGGCGGCATTAATACCCTAGTTGCCATGCGCTCCTTTTGGGATAATGTTTTTTTATGTCATTTTGTTTTGCATACCAAAAGTTGCTTTTATCTTCATTTACCTATTTCCAATATTGTTTTGAAACTTTTCATTTTTTTAAACAAGCTCTTTCCCCTTAAATTACGAATTTTATTATAATCTGATGACTAGGGTACATAGGGAACTGAGGTAAAACTTATAACCAATTGGTTTATTATGTGATTGTCAATTGTCATTAGGTTTTGTGTGCCAAAATAAATGCATCACTCATGAAGAAAACCTGCTTGATTAATAAATTAAGTTTTAGAGTGCTGGTAAAGTAATCTCCTCCATGGCATATTGTCCGATTTGTGTGTCCACCAGAGTAACGTTAGTTTGAGACACTCTCGTCTTCTTTTGTTGACATTTTCAACTTTCTTCAAAGCATCACCGGGCAGCCGGTAGGAAACTTGTGCATTACCCTAACCCTGCCCCGAACCCCAAACCCCAAACCTAAACCTAAACCTAAACCTAAACCTAAACCTCAACCCAAACCCAAACCCTAACCCTAACCCTAACCCTATACCCTCTTCATTTGGGGGGAGGGGGGCGGCAGTATTTGCATATGGGGGATGCAGGGTTGTAGTCTATTTATGCCATAGGACAAGTCACATTTTACAGTTTTACCAAGATAATAATGTTCACATTATGAGGAGGAAAGTTGGATATATGTTTCATTGTGTATATGAATATAGGCCCCCTTTTCTGTCAATCTGGATCCGCCCCTAACAGGGGTAACTTTGTAAAACTCTCATATTGTCATAATAAGGAATAAAAAGTATTGTTGAAATGTTCATGGAGCAAAACTAATTCTTGTTTTAGAATCATTGGAAGGAAAACACTGAATCCCAGAATAAGTGATACGTACATGCATGATGCATGGTTATATAAACTGCATGTAACATATATGATAGATGCACAAAGTATGTTTAAAGCTGTCAGTTTTCAGTGGAGCAATATTTTTCAGTTTATTTTCAGAAATGTTATCTCGGCAACATACTGGATGTACTCAGCGTAGTTCCAAGTCAAATTAGAAAAAATCATCTCTCTAAAGTGTGCACCCCACTAAATAGTGAGGAATTCATGCGCCAAGCTGTTTATCATAAAGTATATGTCCTCAAATCTTTCTTAAAAACAAAGATTTGAGGCCCATACATTTGATGGATTGTGTAAAAATGGCCCAATATCATAACCTGGGGGTCCTTGGCTTTCAACTTTGAGTATTTTGGACACACTAGGCCCTGAAAAAGTGGTCCTAATTTGATTTCAAGCGTAAGGCCTTTTTCCAAAATGGCTGTTTTTCAGTGTGGACGTTTTCACTACTGTAGAGGATGGTTTTCATTGGGATGAGGATAACTTCCTGGAAACCTGGACTTTAGACAGTAAATAGAGAAGAAAATAAAAGGTTATATTTCGATCAATATTTTTTCTTTTGGTTTTAAAAACTGTGGGACTTTTAAGTATTTTTTACGATTTTTGAATATTTTGTGTTTAACACTGTTTAATATGGAAGTTTATTTAGTTGGGTGCACCCTATATAGTCAAAATGGCAGCGTCCATGACAGAGGGATGTTTTTTGTTTACAACTTCAGTAAGCCTGATGATAAATGCAAAATTTATAAACAGAAAATTTACTCATTGAATACCCTTCTATTTCAGTTCTTTATTGGATGAAACACAGGACATTTACAGGACAATTACAATAAAAAGGTATGTAATAAGTTACAAAATGGCGGCATTAATACCCTAGTTGCCATGCGCTCCTTTTGGGATAATGTTTGTTTATGTCAATTTGTTTTGCATTTACAAAAGTTGCTTTTATCTTCATTTACCTATTTCCAATATTGTTTTGAAACTTTAAAATGTTTTAAACAAGCTCTTTCCCCTTAAATTACGAATTTTATTATAATATGATGACTAGGGTACATAGGGAACTGAGGTAAAACTTATAACCAATTGGTTTATTATATGATTGTCAATTGTCATTAGGTTTTGTGTGCCAAAATAAATGCATCACTCATGAAGAAAACCTGCTTGATTAATAAATTCAGTTTTAGAGTACTGGTAAAGTAATCTCCTCCATGGCATATTGTCCGATTTGTGTGTCCACCAGAGTAACGTTAGTTTGAGACACTCTCGTCTTCTTTTGTTGTCATTTTCAACTTTCTTCAAAGCATCACCGGGCAGCCGGTAGGAAACTTGTGCATTACCCTAACCCTGCCCCGAACCCCAAACCCCAAACCCCAAACCTAAACCTAAACCTAAACCTAAACCTAAACCTAAACCTCAACCCAAACCCAAACCCTAACCCAAACCCTAACCCTAACCCTAACCCTATACCCTCTTCATTTGGGGGGAGGGGGGGGGCAGTATTTGCATATGGGGGATGCAGGGTTGTAGTCTATTTATGCCATAGGACAAGTCACATTTTACAGTTTTACCAAGAGAATAATGTTCACATTATGAGGAGGAAAGTTGGATATATGTTTCATTGTGTATATGAATAAAGGCCCCCTTTTCTGTCAATCTGGATCCGCCCCTAACAGGGCTAACTTTGTAAAACTCTCATATTGTCATAATAAGGAATAAAAAGTATTGTTGAAATGTTCATGGAGCAAAACTAATTCTTGTTTTAGAATCATTGGAAGGAAAACACTGAATCCCAGAATAAGTGATACGTACATGCATGATGCATGGTTATATAAACTGCATGTAACATATATGATAGATGCACAAAGTATGTTTAAAGCTGTCAGTTTTCAGTGGAGCAATATTTTTCTTCTTTTTTTCAGAAATGTTATCTCGGCAACATACTGGATGTACTCAGTGTGGTTCCAAGTCAAATTAGAAAAAATCATCTCTCTAAAGGGTGCACCCCACTAAATAGTGAGGAATTCATGCGCCAAGCTGTTTATCATAAAGTGTATGTCCTAAAACAATTCTGAAAAACAAAGATTTGAGGCCCATACATTTGATGGATTGTGTAAAAATGGCCCAATATCATAACCTGGGGGTCCTTGGCTTTCAACTTTTAGTATTTTGGACACACTAGGCCCTGAAAAAGTGGTCCTAATTTGATTTAAAGCGTAAGGCCTTTTTCCAAAATGGCTGTTTTTCAGTGTGGACGTTTTCACTACTGTAGAGGGTGGTTTTCATTGGGATGAGGATAACTTCCTGGAAACCTGGACTTTAGACAGTAAATAGAGAAGAAAATAAAAGGTTATATATCGATCAATATTTTTTCTTTTGGTTTTAAAAACTGTGGGACTTTTAAGTATTTGTTTACGATTTTTGAATATTTTGTGTTTAACACTGTTTAATATGGAAGTTTATTTAGTTGGGTGCACCCTATATAGTCAAAATGGCAGCGTCCATGACAGAGGGATGTTTTTTGTTTACAACTTCAGTAAGCCTGATGATAAATGCAAAATTTATAAACAGAAAATTTACTCATTGAATACCCTTCTATTTCAGTTCTTTATTGGATGAAACACAGGACATTTACAGGACAATTACAATAAAAAGGTATGTAATAAGTTACAAAATGGCGGCATTAATACCCTAGTTGCCATGCGCTCCTTTTGGGATAATGTTTTTTTATGTCATTTTGTTTTGCATTTACAAAAGTTGCTTTTATCTTCATTTACCTATTTCCAATATTGTTTTGAAACTTTTCAATTTTTTAAACAAGCTCTTTCCGCTTAAATTACGAATTTTATTATAATCTGATGACTAGGGTACATAGGGAACTGAGGTAAAACTTATAACCAATTGGTTTATTATGTGATTGTCAATTGTCATTAGGTTTTGTGTGCCAAAATAAATGCATCACTCATGAAGAAAACCTGCTTGATTAATAAATTCAGTTTTAGAGTACTGATAAAGTAATCTCCTCCATGGCATATTGTCCGATTTGTGTGTCCACCAGAGTAACGTTAGTTTGAGACACTCTCGTCTTCTTTTGTTGACATTTTCAACTTTCTTCAAAGCATCACCGGGCAGCCGGTAGGAAACTTGTGCATTACCCTAACCCTGCCCCGAACCCCAAACCCCAAATCTAAACCTAAACCTAAACCTAAACCTAAACCTAAACCCTAAACCCTAACTAACCCTAACCTATACCCTCTTCATTTGGGGAGGGTATTTGCATATGGGGGATGCGGGGTTGTAGTTAT
>CM055826.1:1574057-1626184 GCA_029582265.1 Zoroaster sp. YZ-2022
CGGGCCATGACATGTCACCAGATTAGAAACACATGTGTGCATACATGTGTGCATACATGTGTGCATACATGTCATGTGCTTGCTTTACTACTGAAGGATTTTGGAGGATTCAGGTTATGTGTAAGAAAATGGGCCTAGGGAGTTAGGGAGGATTCAGGTTATGTGTAAGCAAATGGGCCTAGGGAGTTAGGAAGGATTCAGGTTATGTGTAAGCAAATGGGCCTTGGGAGTTAGGAAGGATTCAGGTTATGTGTAAGCAAATGGGCCTTATAGGGAGTTAGGGTTAATGAACACTTTTACTTGTATTGCATCACAAAATGATACACAAATGTTTGATTTGCTAATCAAAGTTCAATATTTGATGTTTTACATTAACGCACAATTATTTCAGCCTTAAAAACTTTGCTCTGCAAAATGTTATGAACAAAATTGTTCCCTGTTAATAGTTTTATTTTGCTTGTAGAAAAGAAAGTAAATGACTTTTACATCAGATATTTCTCAAAATAATTATCCAAAGCATTGTATAACAATGGGGCCATTATTTCACATGCAATAATTCAGAAATTAACCCTCCTACTATAACTGCACAAACCAGTCAACTGACTGTTTTGACTGTTGACCCAAATGTGCACACAGGGGCATTTTTGACTGGTTTTTACTGTCATTTTGACCGCCCTGAACAATACCAGACAATGCTTTTACCAGTCAAAAACGGTCAACTCATTTTGACCTGTAAATGTAATTGCTACACGTAAGGTTTGACGGCGTTCGGCTTGATCAACATTTTGACTGATTTTGACCCTTGCAGTCACAGAAAGGTTAACTTATTACTTTGTATCCATGCCTCAGTCAATGACTATTATTACAATAAGAAAACAAATATTTGTAAAATAAGGATTTACACGGACTATATGTTAATCTAGTGGTAAATTGTTCTTGTTGAAACATGGTGAAAGTATAACTTTTATTGAACTTAAATTTTTATTTGGACATGATTAAAATCACCACATTCCATCATCTTGTTTGACATTGTAGTAGTGGGTATCGTATCTTCACTGCTGAACATATGCGAAGTGATGATATCAAGGCATTACCAAGCACAGAGAGGATTAAAGCAGTCGCTGGTAAATGGCGATACCTCTCGGCCTACGGGAAGAAGAGATACGAAGCAAAGAAAGAAAAACTAATGAAGGATTACAAAAAAGAAATTGACACGTATAGGAAGGTAATGAATTAATTTTGTGTTTGGCAATTTTTAAAAATGTTTTGTTTATTTTATATTATGAACGTTGCTTATTTCCTTAGCTCAAATATGTACTCAGTCTCTGTATACGCTGAAACAGAGTCCAATAACAAGGTCGGTCACCGCACAGAAATTTTCATTTTCTAAATTGTTAAAATTTTACCCTTGTGGGGAGGCTGAATCTCGGTACTAAAATTCCATGACCAACTATAATGAAAAGCGCTAATGTTTGAATACACTGGTCAACAAGCTGGTTTTGTGTGTGCTCGTCACACTCGTATGTACGCTGACGCACCTGTGTCGACACTGGTGATGAACAGCCATCAAAACTAAAGTCATTATTTCACGTTAAATGTTGGGATTATTTCATTAAAAACACTGAGTGAAAATGATATTTTGAAATTCAAACCTCGATGAGATGCATTGTATTTGGTGATGGAATTATACTGCCAAGTTACAGCAGCTGCACACGGGTAAAATGTAAACAATTTATGAAAACCTTGTTTTCTGTAGTTGCCAATGTTTGGTTAAATCTTGGACATCACCGTAGTACACAATGGTGAAAGTCAAACGTGGGCTAACACACACTCTCAAATATGCATGCTTGTGGAGACATCTATTGTTCTTTCCTTTGTCCCTGTACTTAACAATTTCTCATAGTGTTTGTACACAAATTTTCTTGTGGAGCATGGAGTCCTTTAGAATTGCCATGTGGAGACCAATTGTTCTTGTCTATCGCTTTTTGTTATAAGACTCCACAAGGTAGCGATTATACACACACACCCACAGCCACTATGCTGCGTTCTTGCTGGATAAGACTTTCATACTTCCCTATATAGTTAAAACATTCTGTTCTTAATTTGAAATATGTCCCACACCCATAATTTGTGTGTGTACACTTTGGTAGTTTCTTCTAAGTGTGTGTGTACATGCAGACTTTGTCTAGACACTGTGTCTCTCCACATATTGCACTGTGTTAATAGACCTGGGCGCAGTATACACAGTATTGTCATGATCAGAGCAGACTTTCAACAGGGCATGGAATCAGTGTCCTAGTTTAAGATGAACACAGTGACTGAAAATTACCGGCTCATTTATACAGCAGCAACGGTAATATGACCTTATCATATGGGGTATTATTTTCAGTCACTGTATTAATCTAAAACAAGCACTCTGGTTCCATGCCCTGTTGATCTTGACAACCTACCCTCAGCCATCAGAACACAAGTCCGTTGCTCTTCATCATTGCTCTATATTTAATATTCAAATACATTTTTCATTTGTTTGTACAAAACATTGAGCAGTATTTTGTATGTGCAGAAGTCGGCGGGCAAAATATCAAATATCTGTGCCATGAATATTTCAGAGGGATATCTCTTAATTTTGCTTTGGGTATTGTGTATTGATTTGTCTGCATTGTACGACAAACAAATTTTATGATTGTTGGGCCAAAAAAAAACTCCGGTTTCTGGTCTCCACGCGTGTCGCCTGAGACCCGCGCGTGTCGCCTGAGACCCGCGCATCTACATGTTTTATTTTAATATTTTTTTGGCTATGAAACTGCAATTGCAGCCAAAATTGCTGGACCAATTGGAATTCTGCCATGCTGTGCTTTAAACGACTTCTTCACATAGGGCTATGAACGTTTGGCTGATTTGTGAGACCTCTCTTAGCCACCATACTTTGTATACGCGGGGACCAAATTTCCCATGTACAATGTATCACTTATTTCCCTGTGGGCAAAAAAAAAGATGGCTGAAAAAAAAGCGTGTCACCGCACCGATTTTGAAGCCAACCAATGACCAGAAACTGGAGACTTTTTTTTGGGGGGGGGGCGCCTTATGGTCACCCATTGTTATCATTGGTAAATAAAATATCTGCAGACATGTGTATTGAAGACGAAGATGGCTGTTTTTTGATGATGGTCTAATGGCTTCATTTGTCAACCTCATTCCCAGAGTTTAACCAAGGAGGACAGAGATCGATATGATGAGCTTAAGAAGGCTGGACTCGGCAAGTATTCCAGAGAAGTCACCAAGAAAAAACCACCAGTCAAACGCAAGGTATGATGGATTTGATATTATTTCCATGGTACATTTTTGGTACTGTAATTCTTTGAAACCGTTGTTAAGGAGAAAATGGTGAAAATGCCCTCAGATTATTTGTATTGACCAGGCTAATGATCCGTCTCGGATTTTAAATTTTCATTAAAGTCTTCTTGAAAATGACAATATATCAGAAGGTTTGGAATCATAACAGTCTTAAAATCCTTAAAAGTCTTAAAGTTTTAGATATTTATTGGCTCAGTTTCGCTTTGGGTAATTACCAAAGCAGTACACTGTCGTCAAATTGATATTTGTATTAATCCTCGGAGGGCAGTTGAAATAATGAATTTGTGTCCCCCTCTCCCCATGATTCCCACCTTGCCCAAGTGCCTTACAGCTTGTTTTTTATTATTAATTTCAGCGCTGTATAAATTTTGCATTATTACCTATCACTGCAGTGTGGTATTGTCAGCGCCTACTGTAGTTTCTCAAGGCACTAACTTAAAGTCACCAATTTCAAGAAATAAAACACCTTTGTCATTACTATTCACAATCTATATTCACAAATGCTTCAATAATCTCTGTACAACTGCACTTCTCCAATTATTCTTAAATTATGTATATAAACTCAATCGATAATCAAACAAAGATGGAAATTTAAGAATAGTTCAACTTGAACCTCAGATCTCTATACTCTGTACAACTCGGCAATAATTATTATATTAAACCACTCCACGGCTTTATATCAGTTTGGATCAATTATTCTCAACATGTGAAAACTACCAACTCCGGTCCACCCAACCAATCTATTCTCGAATGTATAACATGTAGTAACTTCTCAAACCATATCGGTTTTACCAAATTATCGGTTCATCTATGCATATTGAACGTCTCCAATCAATTGGTATATATCAACACTTTCAGTTCAAATCAGTTCATAATATTAATTTCAGTTACTCTTCTACTACATCACCCGATGCATACCAGCCAACTATGCGGCCTTCTGACCATGCTTTTCGGCATAAAAGCATCAGCTCCTTCAGTTAACGTGGCCTTGGTACAAATTACCAAAAGTTACCTCACCGTAACTCAGAACATCACTCCTCATCGGTATGTGTTCCGGCTCATAACTCAGAACATCACTCCCTCATGTGTTCCGGCTCTGCCGACTAAACTGTCGAGCACCTCCACGTAGCGGTCCACCATATTGGTTCTATCCCTGCATATCAACGTTAATCGTTCCCCTTGGCCATCTAAAATAATAGATTAATTATAAATACATCATAATATCTGATTGACTACGGCCCTCCATGGACATGCCTTGAACTTGGAATATCGTTTGGTAATACGACACACTTCTTTTAACTTGACTCAATCACTTTAAGCAAATAAAACTTTTACTTCTCGTAAATAATATAGCGAAATCACAATCTTGGTAATGTTCATTTTAAATAAACAATTTGGGTAAAAAATCTTCACCTAAAATAATGGATTACAGTAATCCATTAAATATAGCAATTATGCAAAATAAAATTGTTCAACTTAGTCAATCCGGACATACTGTCCATATCCGTTGCTTTCTTGCCCCGCCAAATGTCTGGTTCTCTGTTGGTGGCTAAACTTCACCCATGGTCAAAAGAAAATAGTAGCTCAGGGTCCGAGCTTCAAATATAGATTTGCCGGCACAAATCTACCTTCGATGCTGCTGGTGCTATCATGAATCTCCGGTAAATCAGACAGAGTGGCTGTGGGCAGAACGACCTTCTCTGACGGTCCAGCAGGATCTCTCTGGCCAACGCCCCCAATTCAACTATTTACCATCCTACTTTGCATAAAGCACTAACCTTTGCCTTGGCAAAATCAGTGGACTGAACATGACCAGTAGTCATATATAAAAGATATGGTAAAATGTTCCTGGCCTTACCTGGGCCAGGGTTACATAACCTAAAACACCCCATAGACCCAAGATATAGGATAAAAGAACAAAGGAAAACCTGTACACTCCAGTAAGCCACACAAATGTCAGGCTCAGAGAAACATAAATACAGCCTGCAACTTAAAGGTACAGTAACATTTAAAATAAAGCAGAAAATTCATGACAGGTATAATTACCTGAAAAAAAAAATGAAAAAAAAACCGATGACAGACCACTTGGCTTTGAACCCAATACATTTCATCAAGACCAATTGTTTTGTATAGCTCAGATTGGTAATAACATTGCTTCGTCTGCACATAGCTTCCATTACAATATACGCAAAATTGGTCTAAAGATTTGTTTTGGTTTTTAACAAATTAGGCTATAGCGATCAATGCTATTTGTCTTGACAACATTTGCACCCTATCCTATTCATAAAAGTATTTACATATTTTCGTTCTTCCTTCTGTAGAAGAAGATGGCAGAGTCTGATACAGATGAAGATAGCGACGATGAAGAAGATTCTGATGAAGAAGATTCTGATGAAGAATCCGATGAGGACTCCTCGTCTGCATCCTCTGGCTCGGAATCTGAACCAAACTCCAGCAATGCTGCCTCCGGGTCAGATGATGAAGAAGAAGAAGTATCAAACTCTGGGCAGTCAACCTCAGCTTCATCATCGTCCTCCTCTGCATCGTCCGGGTCCTCATCATCTGAGGAAGAGGAAGAAGACGAAGAAGAAGATGGAGGAGGAGAAGCAGAGGTAGAGGTGAAGGTAAAATGAGGAAAAGGAAAACAGAAAGGTAAAGAGAAGATAACGATCAAACAAGAGTTTAAAGAAAACGGTGAGAAAGAAGACAGCGGGAGTTCTTCAGAGTCTGAGAGCTCATCAAGTTGAGGCATCTTCAGAGGAAGAGTCTGATTAATGCTTTGTGTGTTCTTGTTATGGCTGTCGCCAAAGCTGTATGTTGAGAGTGTGGTGACAGAGATTGTATTGTGTTCACTGGTGCATGCAGATACTGTGTGCCCCATATTATTTGTGCACTAGAGCATTAACCGTCCATGTTGTTTCCATGTTGTTTATAGGCCATGTTGTAACTCTCTCTTCATACAGCTCTGGCTGGGACTATCAAAGGTTGCTTTCTATTGGCAGGCTTGTCTGAAGCAAAAATAGCTTTCAGTGAAGAATGTTGTGTGCAGCTGACACAGCGACCATCTTGGTTTTGTATGCTTTGAGGTGCACAACATGTCGCCTTTGACCAAACTTGGTTGGTTCCTATGATGCAGGGAACCACTTAGGTTAAGGGAGGAGGGCCAAAGTCATGGTACAGCCAAGCCTTTTAGAAGCCCGGCCAGGCTTCTCAAAGGCTTGGCTGTACCATGACTTTGGCCCTTGTCCCTACACTGTAAACATAAGTTAGTCGTTTTGACTTATAAAAATTAGTCCAGCACGATGTCTCATAGGACCAATTAAATTTAGTCAGAAATTTGGTCGACTAACGTAAATTAGTTAAAAACCGACTGATAAATATTAGTCTTCTGACTAAATAAATTTTTGCTCCATAGGACTAGTCTTTAGTCCACCGACTTTCAGTTTAGTAATTCAAAGTGATGACTACATGGATTTAGTCAAATGACTAAGACTTTGTTTCCTATAAAATAAAAAGACACTGAAACAATCAAATGATGTTACCAATCCAAAATGATTTATTTCCATAAAACTGGATACAATCCTGAGTAGCACCTTTAACAACACATGTAAAACCCTGTATATGATAAATGCATTATGCTGTGTACCTGACATAAACAAAACTTGAGTTCTATGAGGTGAACCAATAATATAAATATACATCAGTTATTAACCTACAAATCTTGTTTCGTTTGTGTTTATCCATTTTGAAATATGAAATTGCAAGAAAAGTTGGCAAAATACACGTATCATAATCAGACCACCAAGTATACTTTAAAAAGGTGGGCATCTTGATCTCCACTTCAAACTGCATTCATGAAATACAAATCGGATTAAGTTGAAAGACTGTTTTATACTTTTGCTATAATGTATGGTTAAAAAATACAACCAAATTTGACATAAAGCATAATCAGAGCACCAAATAATTTTGAAAAAGGTGGATATATCTCCACTTAGTGTTCAGCTGCAACTCAATATACAATCCATCAAGAAAGATAATTAACCTGTCAACATGAGACACAACAAAATGGTCAGGATCGCCTTTGATTTGTTCTTAAAGGAATCACCCTCTTGCGGTAAGGGGATGAACAGCATATGTTGCTAGTTTGGAATTTAATGGAATACATGCTTAGAAATAACAACCACATCCAGCATTGATGGACGGGGAGGTCCGTTTAAAGAGTTCTGCCAATTTGTAAAAAAAACTATCCTAACCCTGCAATTAAAGGCCGGCGCACACAATGTGATCCGACTTCGAAAAATCAGTCTCCGACTCGGTCGTAAAGATTTGACTGTTGAATCTTTACGACTCATTCTGCGACCGGTTGGAAAATGGCTTGCGACTCCGAATATCGCAGTTGGAAACAACCGCAAACCTTGTGATCCGACCGAAAATCAGTTGGATCGTAGTCAGATCGTGTAGTGTGCAGCGGGCTTATAACAATATGCAAAAAAATGTGTCCAGAAAAAAGAAAAGAAAAGAAATAAATGTAGAGGTGAAACGTGCTGGGATCAGACACGGGATACTTATGGGGGGGGGGGGGATCCGAGCGATCTAATTCTTTGCACAGATGCTGTTTAATTTTTCGATAAGGTTTACTACTCCCCGTTCAATTTTGACGTTATCTTGGACATTCATAATTATCTTCTGAAAGAAAGTTAAGGTTTTTCTTCAGGGAAGCTGGGTATGCTAAATTGAAAATATAGAAACATGCCAAGTAGACGGCTACAGCTGACAGGAGCTTGGTGGTATGTCCAACTTGTATTCCGTCAACCATTACAGCAAACGCTTTGCAGTCCGCCAGAGTAGCCATGTCCCCTCTGATGTACGGGTACACCTTCCTGTACATCAACAATGGAATGGAAAGGAAAAAAGTGTTCAACATTACATGTTGTAACAAAAGTTACCCCATCATGCACAATTCATATTTAAGCAAATTTGTTTCATTCCATAAGGCCAAAAATCTAAGTCCCAGGTTTTTGTCTGTAGGTTGGCTTCAACATCGGTGTGGTGAAGAGGGATTTTTGACAATGCAGAAAAACATGTCACTATATGACACTACTATCTTTTGTGACGTGCATGGAGACCAGAAACCGGAGACTTTGTTGTTGGCCTAAATGTCTTGATAAAAATATCCAGATTATGCAGTGTTGTATGCAGGTGAAACTATAATTAATTATATAACTCGCAATATTTACCCTTATTTTGTCGGTTCAGCAAATTTGACATTAATGAAGCTATTTTACCCGCTACATGTACGTGTTGGAGACAACTTAAGCCTCGACCACTATCTCACAAGTGCATGTGATTTGAGCTGGTGGAAAAGGTTTATTGAGTTGTCTGTGACATACAAAGCATAAATGAGACACTTCTCTTTTTAGCATAATTTTTGACAAACTCTGACGAACGTAAAAAAAATGCTTGACAAGAACAGGCCAAGTGGCAAGCATGTACAATTACTATCGACCTGGTGTGCAGTAAATGGGACTGCCCTAAGTAATAGTAACAATCAAATAGTTTGTAACAAACTGGCTCAATTCAGGTTTTCCCAGTTGGAAGTCTCAAAATAAACATACTACATGTACTTACCACCACTTCTGCAAGTAATAGTAGGCTTCCAACTTTCTCCTTCAACAAAGCTGGAATTCAAACAACTGCTGCAGCTGCGGTTGCATCTAGAAAGACAATGTATAAAGTATGATATTTTTTATATTTGAGTAACAAAAACAATTAGCCAAGTACTTAGTGAAGGTGAATTCAGGGCAAAAGGTGCAAAGTCGGTCAGTGAAAACATCATTCAACATGTAACCTAAAAAGCAGGTTGAAAAATGGAATGTTGAGGGAAAAGACACATGAAAAAAAAAAATTAAAAACGTTAAATTAAAAAAAAATTACATTATTTTACATATGTTAAATCATGATCACCTCAAAATCAGACCCCATGCCATGTTTATTAACCACAATGTACACATTTCAAAAGTTTGTTTAAAGGCAAAAGCTTTTTGGCTGAAAAAAAAAGTGCTCGTTCTGCTGGATAGCTTAGGCCTATAGCCTAGCTGGGCCCATGTGAAATTCCTGGGCAGAAAATTACAGATGTGGTTGCGGTTTACTACAAAACAAGCTCCAACGTCACTGCACTAACGTTACCCCGAGTCTGATACTTTTTTATTGCTTAAATTTATTGCTTAACTAGTAACTAGACGGTAGACCCGTTAACAGTGCAGTTGTACTGGACTGCGTCCGTAGCCCTGCTGTGGTGTGCAGTAAAAATTGTTGACATTTTCCCCAAAATGTTTTTTTTTCTTCGTCATGTTCTGCAACTTCATACCCTAATATTCTGCCAAAAGACTCACTTGCCCAAGTCAAAAAATACTCCCGAAGAAGGCATCGATCCGATGGTTAGTTTTGGTGAAATTTTCATCAACAATTTTGTTAATTTTGTACACAAAATGTTTGGGAAAAAGTCTACAAGTTTTACTGCATGCACATCACAGCAGGGCGGTGAGGTGGTTACGGAGGATGTCCAGTACTGGCAGTAGGCTACAAGTACTTGTTAGCGGGTAAATGCCTAACGTTATGTTCGTGCAGAATGTGTGCCCAGAATTAATCCACACAATGCGGTTCCAGACCATGAATTCGATTGCTGTTTTTACGGGCTTTTATATCCATTATTCTCTTATCAGGAGTACAATTGCTTACCTCGCTTTAGAAGACATTTCAGCTAATGTGTGCAGCGTACGGTACCCGATGTGTGTGCAAAGAACAATGGCTGCCACACGGTTGAGCGGGTCAGTGCAGAGTCTAGTATAGTAACGTATAACACGTTGCATTTTTCGATGGTTCCCAGCTCCTCATATTCGAATAGCGCAATGCCGAGTACCGCAGTAGTTTTTAACCAATAGAAAGGAAGCGCGGCATCGCGGTTTTGACTATAGCCACTGAGTCAGTGGACTAACAGCAAAGTAATTACTGATAACACAAAAAGGTGGTAAAGCCGTGATAAATCGATTTTCTTTTGCTAGTTGGAACAGTTAAATGTATATTATGTAATACTATCTCATGCACAACACAAAGAAAATGATGAATTATATTTTCACCACATCTACATGTAATAAATTGCATCAAAAATTTGTGCATTTTGATTTTTGTGATGTAGCATTGTTATAAATATTAATTTGATCAAAGTAACATGCAAAAAAAACATTTAAATGTAACATTTATAATGAAACAAGACGTTTTGTTAATGAAACAAGACTTATTTCAATTAGTCACCAGCATCAACATGGACTAGAATAAATTGGTCATTGTCGACCTCATATTAGTACTGCACTGATTTAATTAGTCATAGAACGTCGCCTAATCTAAATTAGTCATTTTGACTAATTAAAGAGCCCAGTGACTAACTTATGTTTACAGTGTAACTATGAAATTGATGACAAAAAACGCAGCATGAATCAAAGAGCACAAGTAAATGTTCACCTAGACAAAAAAGTGCACCCAAATGTAACATTTAAAATTTGTATTATCTTTTAAAAGTCTGGAAAATGTTGATCCGTTAGATGGTTTTGTTTTGATGTTTTATTAGGTTGCATTTATACTTATTCACCCATATAAGTAAATATTTGTAAAAAAATTGATGACCTTTGGATGAGGTTATAAAGTTATTAACTATCCACTTTGTGCATATCATAGCCCTATAGCAGTAAAATGCCCTTGGGCTCTACGATCTGCCTGTTTTGCAAATAGCGTATGCCAGTACCAGTGAACTGATGAAAAAAAATGCTGCTTGCATAAATAGCGCCCTCTTTATGTCATGCCCAGAGCTGATAGTTGCTCAAACTTAACCCAGTTAAGTACGGGTTGACCACTAAGTGGTCGATGATTTAGAACCGGCACAATTGTTAATGTTTATAATTTGAATGCATGTAATTATGATATTTATTCAATGTTAATTTTTTTGGGGGGAGAAAGTAATGATATGTATGTGTTTGAAGAGTTTAGAACAAAACTATTGTGTACTATCAGATAACTCGGATAACATTTTACTTGCTGAAAAATATAAGATTTGTCAACCAAATCAATATCTTTTAAATCAATATTTTTATACATGTACAATAATTCCTGAATGGTTTAATTGAAATAATTGTGATATCTTTCCATTATTCATTTGTTCCCAATTCAAAAATTTAAATCTACAATTAAAATCTAAAACTGTACAACTTGAAATATTGTTAATAAGGAGTAGAAATTGGATCTTGATATAAGTTCAAGGAAAACATTTTTTAAAGTGTTTTCTTTATTGAATTATCTTGCTTTGGTTATCTTTGCTTCATTTTATCACCGTCCAATGTACAGAAGGTTTATTTATATATTGCTATAGAATCAACGCTTTAATTTTACAAAGCTGTTGGGTAAAACCTAAGTATAAACGGATTGCCAAAATGCAGATTTTGCTTGATTTGCAACAAAATATTCATCATCATCTTGAAAGTGTTTTATATAGCCAATAGTTAACAAACATTTGTTATTTGTTTTCCTTGGATGGTTCTTGTTAATGAATTATTTTTGTTAAAACGTTCAGTGTCAAAGTTGCCAAAAGATTTATGGAAAGACTGATTTGACTGTTTTGTATTGTCTAAAAGAGTAAATGTAACATCTGTTATTTAATTGTACTTTGACAAAATGAAACGTGTCAAATAAACAAAAAGGCTTAGGACATTTTTAAAGTCCACATTGAAATATTAGCTTGGTCTCGCTTTTGAGAGTAATTTGTTTGTTGCGTTCATGCAGATTCTTCATTATTTATCTTTTAAAGGGACAATATCGTCACAATCAACAGGGCATGGAATCGGAGTGCTAGTTTTAGATTAACTCAATGAAAACAATACCCCACATGATAAGGTCATATTATCATTGCTGCTGCATAAATTGGCCAGTAACTGTTTTAAAGTAGGACACAGATTTCATGTTCTGATCGTGATGAGACTGTCAAATACAAATGCACATGATCAAATTGACACTGGCTAGGGACATAGGCTGGTCCTCTGCATGTATTGAGAATCAGTTCTATATAATCATACTTGCATGGTGAATGCTAGTTTTCATTTCACTCGTCCCGACTGCCTTTATCCAAAGGCCCTGGTACTCTGATATAATTATCTGAGCTCTCATTGGTTAATTTTTGTGACCCCCCATATAACCTGCGGTCTGTTTATGGTCATATGAAACGGCCAGTCATTACGCCCCTCTGCCATTACGCTCCATCATAGGATTAATTTACAATAAACAAACTGCACACTGCACTGACATCAGCGTAACATCGTGAAGTATTCATTAACTTATAAAAGTATTCATTAAATAATTTATTATAAAACTAATGAAAAGAAGTTTCCATCACAAATAGGTACATTTTTTAGAAAACAGAAACTGCTAACTGATTACACAAAGTGTACATTTTGGGTGGTAACAGTCCTTAAGAAATGGGATGTAAATGGAACAACCTTTGGGTCAATTAATTAATTCTATTATCTTGATCTTGCAGACTGACTCAATTGATAGTTTACCTTGAACGAAAACGAAACACAATTTTGTAAATTGGCCAATCCTCCAAAAAATACCCTACAATAGAAGCACCCTTAATTAAAAAGCTCCATTTCTATCAAATGTCTCCTTAAATGGGTGAGACTGACAAATATTAAAAAATATATATATATATATAATAATAATAAAATAATTCACGATCTTTTAAGATTGTTTTTTTTTATAGTTTTTTTAAAATAAATTAATTAAATGTTTTTGTGCAGGGAAATCCTATAGTGGGGCGCAACGGCGATGGGTTTATGACGGTGGGGTGTAACAGCTGGATACCAATGTGCGGCAGACTTGCGCGGTATCCAGTCGTTACGCCCCATCGCCTTTACTGCCCATCGCCTTTACCCATCGCCTTTACTGCCCATCGCCTTTACTGCCCATCGCCTTTACTGCCCATCGCCCCCATCGGCATTACGCCCCACAACGGTGCACAAAATCTGATCCATTATACAAATAAATTTCATCATAAAACTTTTGCGGCCTAAGTTGCACATATACCCAATTGAAACTTTAACAATATGAATATTACGGTACGTTAAATGCTGTAAATACACCCATTGTTATGTACTCGGACTAAACTCGGGTTGATAAATATTTGGTAACAAGGGAGCTTTATGGTATTTGTTTAGAGCAGAATCCACGTCCATTTCTTTATCTGGCTTTAATTGTTTCAGTTAACTTTCAGTTATGAACTATATTGCTTGAATGAATGAAATAATTTGACCATTACCAATTGATTAGTCTTAGAAAGTAGTTTTAATTGATTTGCTGCTGATAACAGCAAGGGAGCCCACCCGGTGAAGAGTGCCCCGTCCATGGCAGATAATCCTCACTGAATACGCCGTACGTAACCCGCCGTACTACTCCAGCTAGCGGTAGCCCTACCAGAGGTTAATCACGCCGGCCATTTTTTTCTTGGAAGTTCTATTTTATTTTTGATCCTAAAAGCCTAGATTTTGAAAACTCTTTCGTGATGATTTTAAATTAATGAATAGGCCTACTTTTAAGTTCGTGGATACTTTACAGATTTCACGATGTTACACTGGCGTCCTTGCATTTTTTATTGTTTATTTATTTTTATTTATTTATTTATAAAATTTGTGTACAGCGAAATCCTACAGTGGGGCGTAATGACAATGGGGCGTTATGACGATGGAGCGTAATGACTGGAAACTGCTTGCGCGTATACATCACTGTCCTTTCTCTATGATACTGACAGTAATACATGATATGTGCGTTGACCATATATGGTCACCCATGAAACTTTGCGACTTCCTTCACAGGATCTTGTGAAACGAATAAGCCTTATCGGAATTTGCTCGTCCCCACCGCCTTTATCTAAAGATCATAAACAGAATACTTAAATTATTTATATCTAATCAATTTCAAAGAAAAATTATCCGTAATATTGTCATAATACGTTTTTAAAAAATGTAACTTTTTGGCTTTTTATATTATATTATATTTTATTATATTGTTTGATTATGTTTGGCAGCATTATGGAGAGCCACTAGATTGTGATTTGGTTCGCATTTTGGTAATCCTACAGGGGTGCTGTCAACATTTTGTCATGTTTACCTTATTTTCATCATGTATATGTATTTTATTTTTTTCTGCTGATGAATTAACTACGAGCGAAATTCCCGAAATGGAAAACACGCAACAACCGCCCAGTTTTTATTTTTTCTTCTCCTGAGTTTGGGGGTTGGAACATTGAGCATACACAGCATGCCGTGTTCAGTTCACATGTGCGCTTTCATACGATCACTACAGCCGTGTTCAACAAACTCTAGAAACGTTACTACCTTTGTTTTATAATAAATGTTTTTGAAAATTAACAAAATGAGCATTCATTTATATATGTAGTGGTGAGATTTAGAATCATTTCGGCACACAATATGATCGTGCTTTCAACCACTCATTTTCCTGACGAATTTTTAATAATCAAAATCAAGAAAATGGACGGAGGACTAACTTTCATGAATGATTGCAATTTGGCAAAATAACGGTTACACTAATTTCCGGACACTAAAAATTATTATTTCTGGTAAAATTTGGACATTCATATTATGAACCAAACGACAGTAAAGCCTTAAAAAACAACACCTTTACCTATGCACACTACATACTGTAATATTAAGCATTTTTTAATTTGCTACACAAAAGTCACAGATTGCTATACAAAAACATTATTTTGCTATGCAAATTCAGTTTTTGCATCGCAGTTTTGCTATGCAAAATTGTTGAACGAAATCGTTCCCTGCATATAGGCCCGAAAAAATTACAAGACGATCGGCATTTTGCAGGTTTCAACTAGGGCTGTGCCGGGTATCTGGATACCCGACCGAAACTGTCATTAACCCGGTTCCATTTTTCGGTTCCGAGTGCCCGTAAACGACTTTTTAAAATTGGGACTTACACTTTCAGTGTGAACATAAATCTTTGACTATTGAACAATGTATTGTTTACACTTTTAGGAGCAATTTTATTAAAGAAATTACACTCTGATAACGCCTTTGTAGTATTTTATGGACATTTTCCATACACTTTTGTCCAACTGTTTGTGATACATTGTATCCAATCATTAAGACTCAAATAGACTGGCTGCAGCACGCTACAAACAAGTATCAAACTAGCTGCTCAGGATGGAATGTTTGCCTATTGTTCACAGTAATTGGATTAGTGGGACAATAACTGCTGCTTTATGCCTGCACTGGAGTGTGCACCATGATGTGTTAATAGAGGGGATTTTATATTATAGGGGACGTCCTTATAAAAAAAAGTGGTGTTTAAATTGGTTTTGTTGTGTAATTATTTTGATGTGCCACCGACCACCCCTCAGCGTATCACCAACATACATTTATTTACCCACCGATACTGAGCTCTCTTGTGTATTACATTTGCCGACAAGGTGACAATTTGTTTGAAAAGAAAGACATAAAAAGGGAGGTGTTAAGTCGGTCATTGTCTTTGAAACCAAACTAGCCGGAAGTATCTTGATATTCCTCCGTCAGTGCCCTAGATCCGAACGGGAGTTTTCCACCGCGGAAAATATCGTCACGGCAAAGCGGAGCTGCTTAACGTGAACATGCTGGTATTCCTGGCAATGAAAGCCCGCATAACTGCCACCCAACCAAAGTGAACATGATTTATAACTTATCAATAAGTAACAATCAGTACACCGCAACCGATTTTGAAAGAGAAATATTGGGTTCTGAAAATAGTCTTAATTCTTAAAATCGTTGTTTAGCTTTATAAGTAGTAGTACTGGTAGTAGTAGTTGTTGTTTTTAATTATTCCTAGCTAGGTCTCTTATAAATTCATTCTTTCAGGAAACAAGGTTTATTGACAGGTTTATTGACATTTAACTAAAGTTCATTGTGATAGAAACAAATTAATATTCAAGTTCTGATTTTAGATTCATAATATTTTGCAGTTTGTTAGTTTCATAATATTAAATATTATTTTAGTACGCAAAATCATGTCCTTATCCAAAGCCAACATGACGAACGGGATAGATAGATAAACATGTAAGGAACGTATCTAGTCTGTCAAAATAGTTGCAAATATCGTCAATTTCAGCACCTGGAATTTAGAAAATTAAGACAACACCGCAGTTAGCGGAAATGAGACCAGCGTGTGGCCAAGGATACATGGTCCGTGCCACACTGGTGGGACAATGCATCGGGTAGCCCCATTCTAGGGCCAATGTACTGGAAGGTCCTACTAAAAACCGACAACTGACAACACATTAAGCAAGGGCTTTAGATCACCACTTGCGCATCGTGATTGGATAAATTTCCATTGTAACAAATTTATATTGTTCTTATTGGCTATTCGATTGCTCATAAATATATGTTCACCATGTTACATTTCATTGTTATACATGTACCTTGTCTGTACGAACGTAGGCGCTCTGTAAACCGTGAAAATGGACTGTATAATAATCTGTAAATGTATTTGTACAGTCAAAACATAGTTGCGGAGTTCAAAGAACCTTAAAGCTTAACAAATAGTTAGACCTTAACATACATGTAGTTCCAGGTAACGTGACGTCATGGAGAGGTCATCTAATGAGTTATTACGTAATTAATTATAATTAAAACAATATATGTTATATTTCGCGAACCACAATTATAGATAATATCTTGATTCCTTCATAATCATGCAGAACATGGAGGACTCGACATTTGATACAAAGACATGACCCTATTGAACCTTACTTCCGGTCCAAACTGGAAGTTCACGTTCTTTATAAATTGGCGCAAATCTGAAAGGGTATTCGAAATAACATTTTGGGTATATATGTTAAGTGGGATCTGCTCTTTTCAAAAATATATTTGTTGACGTCATCGCTCTTAAAAAAGCCACTTTTTGCTATCTCAGGAAAATAATAGACAGAATTTTACCAAATTTGGCACAATTGACACCCCAATTATATGAGGAAAGATTTTGTGAAGTCTGAATGATGTCACAGATTGAACCGAAACTTACGGTTGGAAGAATTTAAAATTATGTGGGATGACTGAACCGGAAGTTAATGTATTCAGTATAGCACATTATATGTTATTTTAATTATATATTATGAAAACTCATATCTTCTGAAGTAAATCTTGTTTTTTAACAATTTTTGGTGATGACATCATCACATATGCTGCACACTCGAACACCCTGAGTTTGTTTTTAACAAATTCAAGACCTCTAGTTCAGCTTTTTTTGGTCTTACAACTATGTTTTTAAGATTTCTCTGGGCTCATCATGGGTTATAATTTCAATGACTCCTTTTGTCAATATTTTATCAACTTGTTGAACAAGATTTTCCTTAGGAATGCTCATTACATACTGTTTTAGATACAGAAGTGAGCTTCTTCCAAATGGGCAAATAATGTTTAATTCTGCCTGCCATACATGTATATGACATTGTTTGAGTGTCAATGAGGTTTAAACCAAATTTGTTTAAATCTTGCTGCACTGTAACAATGTTCTTTGGGAAGTTATGGATGCTTGCTTTGGCCCTGTCTGTTGTATGGCTGTCTTTTGCCGTAGCCCTTGGAGGGTTAGTGACCTTTTGAATGGTCTGGTTTACTCCATACATTTTTGTAATGATGGTTTCAAAAGGTTTGGCGTTTATCCATATTTTGGACATCACCCACTCTACCAATTTTGTTTCCTACTTTATTAGTATCGTTGATATCTTTGATGACTTTGGTTAGATTATCCCCAAATAACAACTTTGTGAAGGTGCAACAGATGACCTGGTATTGTGCATTCAAATCAGGCCACATGAGTTCCCTTCTTCAAAGGTATAATTCAGTGTTAGCATTTGCCATCAAAGTCAATGTGCCAATAGTCAATATACATATAACCCCAAGCAAAGGAACAAAAGCTGAAATTAAGAGTTTAATTTTGTAGCTGTAAAAAAATATTGTAGCATGTTTTGCATGTACATGTAGGATGGTCTAAACCATAAAGGGCTTTGAATGTGAGCAGGAGGATTTTACATAGTACATTACATATAATTCTAACCAGGAGCCAGTGAAGGATAAAAGCAGAATGGTTGTTATGTGGTCTGATGTTTTAGTTCTGGCTAGGCATTGACTGGAGATGTTTATACATGTATATATTTTTGGCAGTCGTATCGTCCATGTACGTAATTTGCCGCACTCGTGAAATGGCGCACCTACCTTTGGCTTAGCATTTCTCGGAAAACTTACAAAACTATGGCGTATTACTGGTTGCATTTACTTATAAATCTAAGTCGTGCTTTTGTTACAGAAATAAACAATTATAGTGAAATTGTATGATTTACTGGAAAGTTAGTGATTGTGAAAGTGGAAAAAGTTGTTTAACCACTGATTTTACTAGATCTATACAAAGAGTAAGAGATTTACATGACCTCAGTTTCTTTTTCACGAAAATCTGTGATTTTATTGTTCTTTGCCATCAACAAGCTGTTGTCTGTGGAAACCAAAATATATGAATGCTTTGCATTTGTAATGATTTTTAAAGAAATACTGATCCTCAAAATGGACACATTCCTTACAGAAGAAGCGAACGAAGACTACTTAATTCGTTGGTGTTTATTTTGACGGTAGTGGAAAATTATTGAGAAAATGAAACATGGTTATGAAAAGAAATCTTTTATTTGACAAAATGTTAACAGCATTTTTACACACTTCAAAGTTTTAAAGTACTTTTTATAAAAAAAATTGCCACTTTCCATTTTATTGGTCTTTCAAGAATATTGATTAAAAGTTTTGAGAGCTTCTCCAAATTACACCATTTTATTTTAAAAATCGAAAACAATATTTTTATTTTCAAGATTAAAAACCATCTGGAATAACATGAAACATGATTCAACTGTTTTTCTTCTTGGGTACATTTTCTGTTCCCCCATGAACTTAACAGTTTGGGGGCGAGTCATTATACCAACATCAATTTTCTGATGACCACAATTATGTGCGTCTCAAAAAACGGCGCTCAAGACGTCCACGAGTATGATCATGCATTGAAATTCAGCATTTTACAAGAGAATCCTTCACTGAAACAAACTGAAACACCAAACTGCTAATTTCATTTGTAAGTTACCGTCCAGTTGATCATATAACCTTAGGTGTGTCATTTAGGGTAAATTGAGGATACATACAATACAAGTACAAGTAAGCTGTTTATAATTAGGGCTGTGCTGGGTATCTGAATAAATCAGTACTTGTATGAGTTGCTTGGTACCCGGTTCCCGTTTTCTGGTTTCATTTACCCGCCTGCTATTTTGTATGAAAAAATTATATTTTGTACCATTTGCAGAGCTTTTATACAATGTCAAGCTGAGACCTGTAAGTAAGGTTACTTAATACTTTCCTTAACCCTCCTACTAGAGCTGTACTTTGGTGTCAAGTACATGTAGCTAATGAGGTCAAAACCAGTCAACTGCCTGTTTTGACTGTTGACCCAAATGTACACACCGGGCATTTTTGACTGGTTTTTACTGTCATTTTGACCACTCTGGAACAACACCAGACAATACTTTTACCAGTCAAAAACGGTTGACTCATTTTGACTGGTAAATGTACTTACTACATGTAAGGGTTTGACAGTGTTTGACTTTTAAGTGCACTAGATATACCTTGGCAAGTATATCAACATTTTGACTGATTTTTGACCGGAAGATTAATATGAAATATGAGTTTTGTATCAGTTGCTAATGTGGTAATCATCATGTACATGTATATATTGATATTGATGTTGTTTTGTGACTGAATTTGTGATGACTGGACTCACCAAGAAGATGTGGTAATCTTGTCAATGCTGTTCTTTTTCCGCAGGAAGCAATAGTGTTATGTTTAGATGTTGGGCCATCCATGAATCAGTCACCACATGGTCATGCAACATGCTTGGAAACAGCTATCAATGTCATAACACTGATTCTACAAAGGAAAGTAAGTTAAATCCATTAAGTCCTTTCGGCTTTAATACGTTGGGGACATACAGTACCAGCAAAAACTGTGTTGCCTTGGGTGAACAAATTAAGTAATTTTTCTACAATTATTTTGGTTGGTTTAAAATTACGTGAGATTCAGTTTCAATATATTTAATACTGGAATCGGACAGTATTTTGATATGTAGTGCTGGGTGAGTCGTGCGATTACTCAAGTACTCGCAAGTAGTAATTAATAATTATACTTGTACTCGCGAATTTTAACTACTCTAGTAATCATCCCGCTGCAATTACCGCAAAAGTACGGGTGAGTAGTAACACATTCACAAGTAATTACTGATTCATGAAGTTGTCAGCCGACACGCGGGAGTAGCGTCACATCCACACATGAATGTACTGTGCACATGACATTGTGCAAGCACCACACAGTGCATGCAATGTATACTGTACTACAATACATTCACTGTGGCAGCACATGGTATACTACTGGAGTAAATCGTTCTGCCAAAAGAAGATCAGCAGAGTCGTGTACTGGTTCAGAGTCGTGTACTGGTTCAGGGATCGGAAGGAGTAAATGTGAATACTGTAGATGAGGGTATAGGGAGTGCAGGAGTTTATGGCTGAAAGATGAAAGCAAAAGATGAGTGAAAATGAAAGAGTCGACTAACAAACAAAACAAAGAGATACAGAAAAAGTAAATTAGTCATTCCCTTCCTGTATGTTGAGACCATCGGGGTGAATAGTGTGGATATGCCTCATCCACATATTTTCTCTGCTTTTGCAAGCTTTCACAAGACACAAAGTAAAAACCAACATTCTATGAGAGTTTACACATTATTATTGCCACACACAAATTAGTGGTCAAGGGTGTCCATTTGGGCCTTAGTTGTGATCCGTGGGTTGTTGTTGGCCTCACGGCAGATTTTTCTGGCGAGACGAGGGGACACCTTGCACTTCCTGCCACGCCCATTCAGGTTTTTCACAGTGTTGAACATCTTATACTAATGAGGCTCTCAACTGTTGCAACAGGGACCTGAAATATGCTTGGAAATTGCCTTGTAGCCCTTGCCTCCACTATGGGCATTCACAATACGCATACGTAGGTCCTCACTGAGTTCCTTTTTCTTGGCCATGGTGACCAGTAACTGAGAATGATTAAAGCATCTCCCCTTTATTTAGACTACAGGGAAGATGCTATTATGTAACATTATTCAACCTGAATTCTACAGGTCAATGATTAGCAGTCATTGGAATGTCAAAACCATGTGCACTATCACAAAAAAGGCACTTTTTCTGAGATCCGGTATGGGGTGTGAATAATTTTGAACAGGGACAAAACAGAAACTCTGGCCATATACATTATTATGCAAATGAAGTTTAGCCAACACATATGTGGGGTTGTGCATGGCAACTAACAGACATAGGATACAGTGGAAGTACCAGCATAATAGCTTTTGCAAATTGTGGAACTGCCCAAGCCAAGTACATGTACATCCACACATAATGGGAGGAAAGGGAAGTTGTCACAAGAGGGCGATATTTTTACTTACATGTGTACCTGGTACGTCATCACAGCAGAATTTCGACATCCCAGATCGGAATGCAAAGTAGATGTAAATTAGATGTGGGGACATACATGTACATGTCACTCCTCGAATAAGGTTTCAGTGGGAGATTTATTTTATTCCTGTGCGTTGTATTCATGTGCTGGGATATTTACTTTGAGTAACAATGGCTCAAGAAGGTTAGGAACTCTGGGTGTAAGGATATCGAGGGGGGTGGTAGAGAGAAGACCCAAATGTTGCGAGAAAGTGCGGTAGCACTGAGGGAGTGGTAGCCCTAATAGTGAATCATGTTTTTGAGTCTTTTGGGATGAAGTTACCGAGTATTTTCTGCAATAGCCTTAAAGCGCGAGAGAAACGTTAGATAGCGCGAGAGAAACGTTAGATTACGCTTTGGAGAAACGTCGGATTACACTTTGGAGAGTAGTTGGCGGTAGCCAACATTTCCAGTAGTCCGGCAAAAATAGTTTTTCTCCAGTATTTATGCCCAGGGAGCCAGTTAAACTGTAAATTGAATGTTATTTATTTATTTATTTATTGATGAAGACTTAAGTCAAGATTTACTGATCTATTACAGAAAATAATCACCTTCGTTACCTACAAATGCATTTCCAATACATATGCGCACACAAGCCCGCTGGTAAAAACAAAGCATATGACGTAGCTCCATACCCTGCATGGCCCTGAGAAGGAGGAAACCCGTAACTCACCCCTTTTTTTTCAGCGCGCGGTATAGCACACACGTACAATTTTCGAGCTCTTTACTGCGTGGTTAGTAAACCATCAAGCCTCTATTTCCGACAGTCACTGCGTTTTGCAAAGCACAATCATCGAGCCTCTTTTTCCCGACAGTCTCCAAATTTTTCAGAGGAAATAATGTCTGACCCAAAACCACCTACAAGGAAAATCTTTTAGACGGACCAAATGCCGATCTTGTGGAGGATCTCCAGACCCTTTGGACTTCGATGATCATTCCACTTGTTTTCGTTGTCGCCTCTGTTCCCGGGAAAACCTTGAAACGTTTGTTCCCGTTGGACCGGCAGTCAATGGAATATTCGTACGGCATGGCAAGACAACATATTGTTATATACACACAAACCGCAATCAGTGTGCGACCGCGTGTTGACCCCAAAGGGGGCGGAATTATGTTTACGCGTTATGAATACATGTAGAACGTTCTGGAAGTTTATTTTTGGACAATCATGTAATTTAACAGAAATTTCTAGAAGTAAAGTGAAGAAGAAATCTCTAGTATTTTCTAGAAGGGAGTAAAAACTATAAATACAGGCTGGTAGAGGATTTTAGGCAGGACTTGAGCAAACCATTAAGACTTCGGTAACCAACGCTATATCGATACTTCAGTGTACACCCACTAGCACCTGTGATGTCGCTTACGACTCGTCTGTGGAGTGTTTTGAGAAAGTTCGTATGGACCGAGTGAAGTGTTTGAGAGCTGAATTTAATTCCGGAAGAGACATTTTGTGAACTAAATCTACAGTTCAGTATTTTTGGGATTTCTTCTTTCCCATATTTTTGTCACGGTAGTCGACTTGTGTCGCCGTGGTTTCGTCTATTTTCCGGCCGTTTGTTGGAGGTGAATTAGCCCCCACGTCCAGCTTTATTTACACCGTGTCAGAGAACTGATTTTGCATCTTTTTCGCTGGAGCCTGCGCAGTCCTCGTCTGTAAGATCTTCTTATTTAGCGTAAGATCTTCTTATTTTGTATAAGATCTTTTCTTAATGTACACTTGTTTACCTTAATCATTGTACGCTTGTTAAACCCATCGATATTTGAAGCAGTTGATATTTTCATTATTAAATCACTTTCTTTGTTCTTTATATCAGTGTGACCTTGTTTGATTTCTTTGTTGCATCTGAGAAAATTCAGGCTTTTTGAGTAATTTGCATTCACCTATAGTTTGAAGATTTTCTGATCGTAACAATATCGGTAGCTGTCACCAGTAAATCGGAGGGAATTTCTATCAGTTCTTCCCCTCTTTTTACCGGTTCTTCTTCGATTTCTACCTCAGCCCCGCCGCATATCGGGTCGTTGAGTTACGGTGAGTTCTTTACCTGCTACCAAGGAGGAATTCCCACCACTTCGGTGAGTCCTGGCTTACGTCAGAACGAATCACAAATTCCTCATTTTCGTCCTGTTTCCTACCATCCATCTTGGTCCTTTTGGCCTGACGATCATCGCAATTTTGCTGAGTACCCACATTATAACCATTTGCCTTTTCCAGGTTCATCTAGAGAACACGATCTGACTTTACTCCCATCACCAATCGGTAGTTACCGGAAAACTATTTTACCATTCCCGTTGGAGTTCCCGTTCCCCTCGAATTAGGGACTCGTACGACAATACTCCTACAGGGAATTTTCATCATCCCTCACGACGTTGTACCACACTCACGTTCACGCTCCCGAAGTAGGCAACTGTTCCAGCTCTCGTTTTCGATAACGATCTGGGTCTCCTTCACGTATCCATTCTAGTTCTCCGCCCAGACGATACGCTCATCCTGGCTCCTTTTCTTTGGACTCCGGCCCTTCAGAACAGGAATATGAGGATTCCGTCCACACCTCCATGACCCAGCGAGGTAAACTAGTCATCTCTGAAAAGAAAAAAATAATGTTTACCGTTTCCCCCTCTGTCACCAGAACAAAAAGAAATCGGTTATTCCTCCTCGAGAAAATCATCTTTAAAGATGACTTTAATAAATACTTCACTGTCCCTTCCATGTCCTCTGGAGTCAAGGACAAACTCCGGGCAGAACACACTGGCCAAACCTTCAAAAGGAAATTTAATCTCTCGAACTTAACAAGTTTTTGGAAAACATAGACCGTCACTTATGTCATGGCACAATTTTTTTTTCTTCCAGTTTTTCACTTTTGCTACTCTGATGTTCTAGCTCGTTCTGCGGAAGATCATTCCTCCATTGACCCCAATGTTCTCCCCGGTCATGTTTAAATTATTGGACGACTGCCTTAGCTCATGTCTTCGAGAATTTTCTTCAGCCTCCGCCTTCACCACATCAATGCGTCGGTCTCTGGTTCTCGATAACCTCTTCTGGCCCTCTAAAAGTGCTAGAGAATGCTTGGAAGATCTCCCTCTTACCCGGAAATGATCTTTTCAACAGCCAGTTTGAAGATTCTATGCTGAAAGAAGCGAAACGACTCAAAACTGAAGACAGGATCGATCTAAGACGCCGCTCTGGATTTTCTTCAAGTAAGACTAGCTGTCACACCTACAAAAGACTTGCTCTACTTGGACGCCCAGTAGTTCCGCCCCTCTGGATCCACGCATTCCTTCAAGTCCCAGGGTTCGCGAGGAAGCAGGAGCCTTTGACTATCCGGACACGAATATTCTCATCTCACTGACTTCGGGGCCTGTGGGGGCTCGTCTTCAGGGGTTTTCTCACAGATGTCTCTGATTACCACAGATCTCTGGGTTCTACAGACGATTTCTTCTGGGTACCGCCTGGAGTTCACCAGTCCCCCTCCATCTCTGAATCAACACCTACAACATTCAGGCCAAGGTTTCTCTTCGGTCTTCTTCCTGGCTCCAAAGAAAACGGGCGGCTTGCGCCCAATCATCAACCTTCGCCCACTCAACGCCTTTATTCAGCCAAAACATTTTCGCATGGAAAACTTGGCAGTCATTCTCCAGACACTCAACCAGGGTTGGTGGGCCACTTCTTTGGACCTGAAAGATGCCTACCTCTATATTCCAGTTCACAGAGATCACCAACAATTTCTACAATTTATTTATCTAGGCATTACAATTTCGGTGCCTCCCATTCAGCCTGTCCACAGCTCCTCGAGTCTTCACCAGAGTAACCAAGGTGGTCGCAGCAGCCATCTCTCCATGTACCTGGACGACTGGTTGATAGTTGGCTCTACTCGCCAATCCACCTCGGAAGCTCTCACAAGGACTATCCAGCTTACCTTACACCTAGGTTTTATTATCAACACTGCGAAGTCCTCCCTGATACCTACGCAAACTTTGCAAAAAGATGTATAACACTGGAGGAATGTGTTCATCTCTTCCTCTCTTTATCTCTCCCAGCTCGAGGATGGCTTCGCTTTGGTTGGGTCTCATGGCCAGCTTGGTGTACATCGTTCCTTAGCGCAGGATGCGTATGCGTCCACTTCAACTCCATCTTCTCCATCATTACCGCCCACTTTCGGACCCTTTTACCAAACAAGTCCCAGTGTCCTCCTTCATCCAAACACATCTAAGATGGTGGCTATCTCGCGAGAACCTGCTCATAGGCACAACGTTTCCACGACCATCACCGTCAGTGACTCTTATATCAGATGCCTCGGAGATGGGTTGGGGTGCTCATCGGAAAATCTCCTTCACATCAATCACTTAGAACTACTAGCTGTCTTCAAAGCCCTCCAATCAGCACCAGGGTTGTCTGGTTCTGGTGAGGACAGATAATTCTACGGTAGTATCCTAGTTGAATCATCAGGGAGGCACTCATACTCCCTCCCTCAGTCTTCTAACTTGGAAGTTCCTCAGTTGGTGCCTTCCTCTACATATATCCCTACAAGCCATCTATCTAGCAGGGAGCCAAAATGTCATCGCAGACACCCTCTCACGGGGACGATCAGTCCCCACAGAATGGACTCTCCATCGCCCAACATTACAACAAGTGTTCAATATCCTGGACACCCCACGCATAGATCTCTTTGCATATCACCTCAACAATCAGCTGCCAGTCTTTTGCACACGCCACGCCCATCCACGGGTCTTTGCGACGGACGCCCTCAACATCGACTGAACGAACATATTAGGCTACGCCTTCTCTCCAATTTCCCTGCTTACAAGAGTTTTAACAAAGATAGAGAGAGAAAGATGCAAAATCATTGTCATCACTCCTCTGTGGCCTCGCCAGGCTTGGTTTACCAGACTTATCGATCTCATCATCAGCGCTCCTATAATCCTCCCAAAACGGCCAGACCTCCCTTTCCAACCCATGTCAGGGCTGTTCCACCCAGACCCGGAGAGTCTTCATCTGTCAGCCTGGATGCTATCAAACTCAACCTACGACAGGCAGGCCTTTCTGAGAACGCTGCAGCCTTGGCGGCCAAGAGCAGACTTACGATAACCGATTACAACATTACATCAAATGGTGCACCGACAAGACTGTTGATCCCCTCTCTGCATCTCTAACGGACATTGGGGATTTCTTCTTCCATCTCTTTCATTCTGGTCTCCAAATCTCTACGATACGGGGTTACAGATCTGCGATTACCATTATCCATGGCGATTTTGAAGATGGATCTAACCTGTCAAACAACCAGGCTTTTCACACCTGATTAGAGGAATGTTCATAGAGAGACCTCCTTTAAAGAAACTTAGTTCTTCACAAACTAGCCAGAGCTCCGTTCGAACCAGCTGGCTCTTCATCCCTCCACAACTTGACCATTAAAACAGCAGCCACTGCTCGCCAGAGAAGTGAACTCCATGCCCTCACAATTGAATCGGGCCACTTACATTGGGAACCGGGAGGCATCGGTTTGATTCCCCAGATGCAATTCCTGACCAAGAACCAATCTCCGGATTTCTCCCCTCCAGACATTTTCGTTCCCAGCCTGACTTCATTCTCAAGCGTCCAAGAGGACAAACTTTGATGTCCTGTCAGGTCCTTAAAGTTCTACTTAGCTCGCACCAAAGCACTCCAAGGAGATGCTAAACAATTTTTCATCACAACAGTTCGCCCACATCACCCAGCCTCTGTGACCACAATTGCCAGGTGGATAGTTGAAGCAATCTTGACCAGGTCAGTGAGGTAGATCGGCGCTGTGACATTCTCAATTATTTTATAAGTAATAGCAAGGATTTTGAAACGAATCCGCTGTTCGACTGGCAACCAATGAAGATCCCGAAGCACAGGAGTAATACTCTCCCGAACTCTGGTTCCAGTTATCAGTCGAGCAGCGGAATTCTGAATGAGTTGTAATTTTTTCAGTTGCTTTGAATGAAGCCCAAAAAGCAGACTATTACAATAGTCCAACCTGGAGGTGACAAAAGCATGAACAAGTTTCTCAGTTGAAGATTTTTCCAACATTTTTCGAACCTTCCCAATCTTCCATAAGGCAAATGACGCCGATTTACAAAGACTTGTTACATGGTGCTCCATGCTCGCAGCAGAGTCTAAAAAAACTCCAAGATCTCGTACTTTGGACGAAGGATGGACCTGAACATCACCCACCCACACACCGACCGCGGCAGCACCGTCAGACACAGTCTTAAACTTTGACGAGAACAACATTACCTCCGTTTTACTGTCGTTGAGTGCGAGCCAATTGGATCGCATCCAACGTCTGATCTCGTCAACGCATGCCTCAATGGAGGCAATGACTGATGTATCCGCCGGCGTATCACAGGCGATGTACAGCTGGGTGTCATCAGCATACATGACACTACTGAGACCATGACGGTCGATAATGTCTTCAAGTGGCACCATATAAAGGGAAAAAAGGACAGGGCCCAATACTTAACCCTGTGGAACACCAAATTTCAACTGGGCCTCATCTGACACCATCGATCCAATACACAAACGCTGGGTACGATTTGTTAGGTACGACTTTAGCCAGCTTAAGACTGTTCCCCCAATACCAAAACGGGAGCACAGTCGCCTAGTGAGAATATCGTGATCGATGGTGTCAAATGCGGCAGAAAGATCTAACAATACCAAAATAACGTCACGGTGCCGATCAAGAGCGAGTGCAACATCATTCTGCACTCTCAAGAGTGCAGTCTCAGTGCTATGTCCCTCTCGGTAAGCGGATTGACATTTTGCATACATGGAATTTGTCTTGAAATAGCAGTTCAACTGTGATAAAACTATCTTCTCGAGCAACTTTGATAAAAATGGAATGTTAGACACTGGTCTATAATTAAGTAACTCATTTTGATCCAACCCATATTTTTTAATCAGAGGGCGCACTAAAGCTGACTTACACGCAGCTGGAAAAACACCAGATTTGAGTGAACTGTTAGCAATGCGACACAGAATAGGCGCCAACTGATCTGGAAACTCCTTTACAAATTGGGTTGGCATTGGATCAAGAGAACATGTTTTATCTGTCATCTTACGTACAAGTAAAATAATATCATTTGGGTGTTACCGATGTAAATGAATTCAAAGACAAATTGTTTCGCACAAAATTGTTCGAAAACTCTGGGCCATCCATCAAAGCCATTCTAATATCACAGATTTTCTGTTTAAAAAAGTCCATAAATTGTTGTGGTAGTAGATGAGGACTAATATCAGGTAAGATCAAAGACGATGATTTCTTATGACCAGAAATTGCATCTACGATAGAAAACAGAGTCTTCTGATCAGAGTTCTCTATTCTTTTCCGATGATATGACGCCTTGACCTCATCACAGTGTTTATTATAGATGGAACGGGCAGAAACAAAAGTTTGCCTGTCAACCTCGAGACGCGTGAAGAGCCAACGCTTCTCTAAGCGTCTAAGAGTAGTCCTTTCCTCCAACAGCTCCTTCGTGTACCACTTAGCTCTCGGCTTGTCTAGTAATGTCTTAACCTGAATCGGGGCAACTTCATCAAGGACATTGCTAAGAGCTGTGTTATAGGAAACTGTCAGCTGGTTTACATTAGAGACATGATCTGGTATATCCTTCAGCGAGTGGTCTAACCGCTCTTTGAAGTCCGTAATATTGATGGCGCTCAATCGACGATGTTGCTTTGTGACCTTCCGCGTGGGTGGACGGTGCATATCTAATGTAAAATGAATCGCAGTATGATCAGAAGGCAGTGTGTGATCCAGGACAAAATTTGACAGGAGCGAGTCACCAGCTCTCGAAATCACCAGATCTAAAGTGTGGCCTTTCTCATGAGTAGGCTCACATATGTGCTGCACAAGACCAAGTGAAGAAATCAAGTCACTGAACCGCAAGGCATCAACACATTCTGGGTTATCGATATATAAATTAAAATCGCCTGTAATAATGAGCTAACCAGGTGAAAATATTATGTTTTCTAATAGTGTAGAAAATTCGGATAACAAGTTGGTAGCAGTAAAACGGTGCTCTTCAGAATATGGTGGACGGTAAACCACTAAAAGGTGTATCAAATCATTACCAGTGTTTACATTTATGTCCATGAGCTCAAATGACTTGTACGGAGCAGTTTTGTTGATTGTCACTTTCAAGTTAGACCTGGACAACACAGCGATACCTCCACCCCTCTGACGGTCTCGTGGTACATGAAACCGCTAATTGATGATGTGAACTCTGATTTGATGAAATCCGCATTATTATCTGTCATCCAGGTTTCCGTGAGTATAGCTACATCAGTATGATTGTGCAAAATTGAATCACAAACTGCTCTCCCAGATAAGCCACGGAAGACGATGGCACCGTCTCAGGCTCAACACCAACAATATGGAACTCTCTCTCCCCCTTTAGGTGCAGTCCAAGCTCATCAGAGCCAAAAGGAGATGTTTGTTCATCTCGGGCTCTTCCAGATAAGCCACAGGGGATGACGGTATCATCCCAGCCTCTCCAAGGTAAGCCAAAAGGAGATGTTTCTCGTCTCAGGCTCTCCCATATAAGCCACAGGAGATGATGGCACCGCCTCAGGCTCAACACCAATAATATGGAACTCTCTCTCCCCCTTTAGGTGCAGTCCAAGCTCATCAGATGTAAAACTGGTAGCAGATTATTATTGAACGATATGTATTTCCTTAAAGAATGTTCTGTATTTTCAGCACCTTTCGAGTTGGGGGTTCAGGATCAACAGTCAACTTCGTTTTGTATAATGTCATTTAGTGTATAAAACTGATTTAAACTTGTCAGAAGGATTCAGGCTTGTTTGTTGGGATCAACTTCATTTGAGAGACGAAGGTATCAAATTTTGGAGACGAAGATATCACCCCACCATGGCTATGATGACTCCCTTTTCGACATCCCTCCAACCATAGTGTTTGCCAAGTAGCTCAACCTATCTAGCTGGGAGTCGTGATCGGCGAATACAGATATTCTGGATGGTGAACTTTTAACTTAAACTGCATTTTTATATTTTGAGTATGAGGGTTGTAACTTTGTCATTTGGACTTAGGATAAAAATAACCTAAATCTAGGAAAGTAGAGTTTGATATTGGGGTTTATTTAAAGGTCCTGTGAAGAGTGTATTTACCAAACTTTATTTTTTGGTGCTGTTATATTGATTGGTATGAATAAAAAACAATTTTAAATGTTTTTTTGTGTCGAGTGGATTATTTATTGTTTATCTAATAATCAAAAATTTACCCCCCGAATTTTCGAAGTTTTAACGAAACGTTCGTGACGTACACAAAGGCAGAGAATTTTACACTCGCGGAGCTAGGCGGTATGGTTTGATGCCAGACTTTGATCAGACTTTGATAACAGTCTAATAAATATAGAGGGTTGAGTTGTCCCCGTCACGGTACAATGCACGCTTAGTGTTGTCAAGCACACGCAGATGCATTTTAGGCCAGAAGCACAGGAGAATTACTCTACGAAAAGCTAGCAGTAACACGCGAAAAACATGTCCGAAAGAGAGGAGAGTTATCCGTGAAAACGCAGCGCAAGCCCCCATCATGCGGTCGGAACACACACCGAAGGCAATGCTAACATTACGGTGTTTTTTGTGAAATAATAGGAACAGTTGAGTCAAAGTTCTGATCATTTAAAAAAAATAAAAACAAGCACAGGCATAATAAGGAAGGATTTAATGTTTTTATGTTTGTCAGGATATAAAATCAGACATGATGTTTTTATTAATGCTGAAAATCACGCCATGTTTTCATGCCGTGAACACTGAAATGGTGAGCATGGTGTGAACATGTCGTTTTGTACGGAAGTGGACTGGGAGTATTACTAAATGGCCACGTACCCTGAGTCTTTCTCGCTTAAAAAAAACACCTCTTCGTTGGAGCCTTCACAGCCTTCTTACTTAGCGGTGAATATCGTTGGAATTGCATCTGGTAGCAGCATGGCCTTATAAGCCATACCGAACTGGCTGTGAAGGCCCCGTTCAAAGCATGTCTGCTCGAAGTGTGCACTACTACATGTAGCTCTAGCAACACTCTGCATGCAGTGGTGCGCTGTATACGACGCATACTTGGGAAAGTGCCGTGGATCGCAGATCGCGGATCGGGAATTGCCTCAGTGTACGTCACGAATGCTATGTTAATGAGGGGGTATGGGCATGTCGAAAAGCACCCCCTAAATTTAAAAATTAATATTTGTATGGTATAAACGTGAGGGGAAAAATTTACAAATTTACAAATATATGTTCCAGTAGGCATACTTTATTGTATACAATGAAAAAAACACCTATTTCATAGGACCTTTAATATTGTCATATTGTGTATATCTTCTAACATTAAGGGCCTGCCGGTCTAGTTATAATTTCTAATTAAGGAAGTCAATAAATAGGATAAATATAAGGGGTACATGTACCTAGATGATATATTGATATTAATTAGTTGTACATAGTGTAAATAAATATTTAGTAACATTTTCAGAAGCTTTAATTTGATTTCTTTGTTGGTGTGTTTCTCTTGTGACTTGGCCCAGACGCATTGCGCGTGAGGGCAGGTGGACCCGGGGGTTGTGACAGAGGTGGTCAGTCATGAAGATGCTGTGCTGTTGCAGGCTGTTCTAACAGTAGCAGAAAACTGCAAACATGGAAGAAATCGGTTTGTGCTGTCCATGGACCTTTGCATCATGATGACTGTCCATGTCTGAATCTCTACATGTAGGCTCTTGTACATGTAACGTTGATCATGTACAATTGTAACATACAATACAATACAATGAAGGCATTTATATAGCGCTCTTACACAAACGGTATCACAGGGCTTTACAGTGAGATGCACATCACATTCACCTTTAAAAAAAAATATGTTGTGCAGGTTAAAAAGTTACAATATTGGCAAATATGAAAGTACCTTAACAAAGTAGCAATTTAATGAGGATAAAAACCTTTTAATATAAATAATTATATAAAAATCTTTTTATTGTGACGGAGGTTACGTGATAGATATTACAATTGATTGGACATACCCTCCACAGTCAGTCTCAGAGATGTAGCCCTACTCAAAGTAACAAGTATTCCATGCTTATTATGACCCCAGCACATAAATGAATCTAACACTGTTACAACATGTTCACATGGAGTGCCATGGTCGAGCGGTTTAGTGCATCGGATTTGTGTTCTGATGGCTGAGTCGTCAGAATGTGGGTTCGAATCCCAACCGCGACCGTGGTACCTGTGTCCTTGAGTAAGACACATTACCATAAATGCTTCTCTCCACCCAGGAGTAAATGGGTACCTGTGAGGGCAGAGTTGGTTGTTGTGTTTGATTAGCCCATATGCGCCGAAATGGCAGCAATTGAGCTGTATACTCCCCAGGGAGCTGAGATGGTTTCTGGAATGATTTATGCGCCTGATGAGCAGGGGTAATAATGTACTTTGATACCTTGTTTAAAAGCGCTTTAAAATGCCTGACATTATTATTATTATTATTATTATAATGCAAGTTTTTATGACTTTGACTTTGCAGCTGTTTGCTGAATCTAAGGATGAGGTTGGTCTTATTCTGTTTGGTACTGAAGGAACTGCCAATCATCTGTCAGATGATGGATATGACAACATCACTGAAGCAAGACCTTTAGGACCTGTGGATTTAGACTTGATCCAGTATATCAACACTGACGTTCAGTCTGGATCAGAATCTGCTGATTGTATCATTCATGTTACATTATGTACTTACTGGGACGTTACATTTGATGCACAAGGGCATTGTCATTGCAGAGATAAAATTACAAAAGTTTCTCATTGGCTCATGTGTGCATTTCCATTGTTTGACCTTGACCAAATGTATAGCGCAACGAGCTTAATCAAAGACAATTACCATCTCTGCCCTCAAAGGTTCCCATTTATACATGTACTCCTGAGTGAAGCAGAAGAAGTGTCTTGCTCAGGGACACAAGCACCACGGTCATGAACAGGATTCGAACCAACATTTTGATGACTCGGCCATCAGAACACAAATCCGATGCACTAAACCGCTTGGCCATGGTACCCCATTAGATAGGAATATTTTCCCTATTTAAAACTGCGGCAAGGTGGTCCTCTAATCTGTGATGACGTCATCAAACATATTTTTGAAAATGATAAGATGTCACTAGTCATTTTATTCTCCTAAAGTCATATTCAAATTCCGTGACATTGGCTGCAGACTTATTTGTTGAACTTCCAGGTTCAACCAGAATAAAAGGTCAAATTGGGGTTATGTATGTGTGCAACATGTTGCATAAATTGAAGTCTGTAATATGATGCAGAGATTGTGAATATATCTGTTGTGGTTAATGAGATATGATTTTTTTGAAATATTAAACTTTGATTTAGTGTAATTCGATATCTGATAAGATCATCATGACGTCATAACTTTACAGGTAACTACATGATAAGGTCTAAGTATGTTTTAAGGTAGGCTTGGGCGATGACATAATAATATCGAATATCGCTATATATTTTTTAATTCGATTATGATTATCGAGATATCGGCAAATCGCGATGAAAAAAAATACGTTGCGATTAAATAAAAAGTCATAGATTGTCAGTCGGCTCAGAAATTCCATGGAAAAAACTCAATGAAGTCTTTTCAGCTTTCGGAAGTGAGAAACAAAATTGAACTACTTCTGTGGTAAGCCGACAGTCATATCACAAAGGAGCTGCCAGACAGGGCGTTGTTTAAAATCCACCGCTACTCAAAGAAATCTATTCAGACAGATTAAGTGTTGGGGATTGAATGGGGTATTTGATCAACAATGTGTAGACAATGTTTACATCTCACTGTCTATCTATGGTGGTCTGTGACTCTGGCTGGCGCACCACGTGCGAGTACATTATATCATGCATATTTAAATATATTCAGAATATGGGCGTTATCTTAAAATTCAACAACAAACCAACACTTGCAGTAATTGCAGGTGCTATAGCTCACATTAGTCATGAATTAAATCAAAGCATGGAACAGCAGTGGCTCAAATTTGGGGGATTAGAACACTATTCTATTATACCATACTGGGACTCTTGTCTCGTGATAAAACACATACTCTTGATAAACCATATGACGTTTATTTAAAATAGTACAATCCAAACTCGGTCACATTTTCCGAATTGCAAATGACGTGTCACAATCACATTGTTTTATTCTATGAAAGTACTATGCAGGAATAAACCTAGTCACGTGACATAGACGCGTGGAATGCGAGTCACGTGAACTTGGGCTGTTGATTGGGACGCCCGACGCAATAACCATCCCACATAATTATTATGCAATCGAATTTGCCAATGGCCATGGTGCAATCGTGAAGGGCGCGGTTGCACATGTCTCTCAGGTAAGCACTGGCAATTTATTGTGACACTTGTAGATGGGTACATGTACATCCCTGTTATTATCGGCTCTAAAGCACTCATGTGTGAAAAAAAAAAATGCGATATTATCGAAAATTGCAATATATGTTCGACGATATATCGTGGATGAAAAATATCAATATCGCCCAAGCCTATGCTTTTATTTGTAGATAATTAAGGGGTTATAAAGAGAAGAAGAAAAAGTAAAAAAAAAAAATTCAAGGTGTTGGTGCTGTAGCACAAACACCTAATTACTGTAGCCTCTTACTGACATTTGATATGGAACATTTTTGCCCCTAGTAATTAGTGATCAATTATATTTAAAGAAACAATCCTAGTTGTTCCTTTCATCAATAATTGAACATGAGTATCCATTTACATGTACATGTAGGTAGCAGTACAACATACATGTACGTTGTACAGTATGTGATTTTGACTAGCCAGTTGGTTCAGTTAGAGAGGATTTTGAAAACTGCCCTGTAATTGGCATTTAGCCGGCGGACCATTGTAATGTTGAATCTTGGTCATGTACTCCATGTTCATGCACATACATGTACATGTAGGGCTGTACCGGGTATCCAGGTATCCGGATACCCGGCCGAAACTGTCATTACCCAGTTCCATTTTTCGGTTCCAATTACCCGTAAGGCCGTTCCAATTTTATTAGTTGGTTTACGGATGCAGCGACTTATTTTGTTGAAAAATCAAAAGAAATAACAATTGGAAATCCATACTTTTTTTTTTTTTTTGCCTGGCGACGAATATTCAAACATTGGTCCGAATATTTTTATTTATTTATTTTTTCTCCTTTCTGACAACTTTTTTCAGCACCTAAAAAATCCGTAAACCAACAAATAAAATTGGAATGGCCTAAACAACTTTTTAAAATTAGGACTTAACATTTGAACGGAATGAACAGAAATCTGTGACTTTTAAACAATGTAATGTTTACACTAAAAAAATCATAATCCAAAGCCAACATGACGTACGGGATATCCTTATTTAGAAGGCAGGGGTGCGGGAAGGCGCAAGCGCATGAATTGTTTTCCTCCCTATGGGTTCCGCCCACATCGCCTTTGACCAGTGACATAATTCACACATGTTTTGTGAACATGAACAACCAACCTGTGCTCTAATCACGCACACACCATGTGCAGTGACATGGTCTTCTAGTCTCCTGACTCAGTCACACATGATGGTCAGGTACATGTAGGCCGATGAATGATGCTTTCTTTTGTACGTTGTACATTTATAACTCGGGTTATCAAAGACAGACATTTTTTTAGTGATCAGTTTTATATCAGAAATAACTTTCAGTAAATACAATACAAGTACTTATTTCAACAAGAGGTTTTACTTTAATAAAAATGACACAGTAAAGAAAAGATCAAATTAAGTATGGTATCCTCTGTATTATAAAGGTCAATTTTGTTACCATTTACAGTACGTGTATTTGTGCACCACCGCAGGTACATGTATGTTTTCAACAAAAATGAAAACGGCTATCCAGGTATCCGAAGTTTCCTGATTTCGGCTATCCGGTTCCAAAAATATCCGAAAATGCACACCCCTACATACATGTACAGACAGTATGTGTACTGTAAAACCATGCTTCTCATCATTATCTTGTGAGATGTACTTTAAAGTGTTTTTTCTTCCTTTCCTTGAAAGTCAAATAGCAATGTTCCCATGATTAAAAACATGGGCAATATGTACACATGTACACATCTTTTATGACAGCAAGGGTCAAAAATAGTCAAAATGTTTATATACTTGCCAAGGTACACAAATGTATATCTAGTCAAACATTCTCAAAACCTTTAGAAAGTACATTTACAGGTCAAAATGAGTCAACCATTTTTGTGGGTCGTCAAAATGACAGTCAAATCCAGTCAACAATGCCCCTGTGTGCACAGTTGGTTCAGCAGTCAAAAACAGGCAGTTGACTAATTTTGTCCACATACATGTACATGTACATGTACATACCACAAAAGTTCAGTTACATTGTATACTACTCAAAACAATTTAGGGAAGACTGGAATAATCTCAGTTAAAGCAAGATCATTTATTTCAGATAATGTTTCACAGAATTGCACAATGAAACAGATGATGAAGGATTTCATGTAGTGATTACACATTTCATGACATGACTACTGAAAGAGAGAGGGGTTGCAAATGACAATCCCGGTTCATGGAACATTTCAAACCTATTTGATGTTAAACATTCAGTGTTCCCTAAATTGTTTTGAGTAGTATATTAGGAGGGTTTGGCTGATTTCACCTTGAAAAATGAATTAAAATGTATTTTTTTTTAAGTTGGCTAGCTAAAGTTTTGACCACGTCACCCCTGTTTACCAAACACCTTTAACCCTCTAATGCACATGTACGCCTATCAGAACAATCATTGTTATTCACTTGTTATTCCAGCTGCATTTTGTATCAACTGGAGTAGTGGACACCATTGTCATTGATGTGTTTCACAAATATCATCAGTGCTCATAGCAACAGGTTAAGAAAAGTGATGTTTCTATGTACACGTATATGGGTCCCTCCACACTAATGCATACAAAAGTGTGACATGAAAGAGGAACACGGATTTGTAATTTTGATAAAATAAAACATTTTATCTTGTTTGTTCCGTGTACATTCTAAGCCCTTAGAAGATGGTGCTAAAACTAAGACTTAGTGAGTATTTAAAAATATTACAGGAATATCATATTCAGCATGTAATGTTTGTCACAGGGACAAACATTTTTTTATAAATTGACAGGAAGTAACTACATGTATTCATATAATGAACTGGTTCACCCAGAGGTTGTCCCATAACATTACTATCCTATTAAAGATTGTTACCAGCCAAAATCAAGTCAACCCTTGAAGGCATATAGAATTATAGATAATCTTGTCACATACATGTAGACATAAATTTGTCCCAAAATGTCTGTCCATGTTATGTATATGTTCACATTCTAATTTCTTAAAATACCCAGAAGATTTTATGTACATGTATGTTCATTTTGGCTTTTTGTCTCTAACAGTTATGGACAATTTTTAGGTCAGTTAATTAATTATATTATCTCTTTTCTGTCAGTCTAAAATAAAAATGTCTGTCCATGTGACAAACGTTACATCTTGAAGATGACCCTACAGTATAATTTCTTAATTACTCTCAAAATAATCTTATTGTTTGGTAAGCACAACCATAAATGGCTTGGGAATGTACATGGACAAATTGGGACAAAAGGCTTGATTCTATATTACCCTTCCATGTCTCACTCCAATAGTTGTTCTTTGGTGTACATTAGTGTGGACAGATCCATCTCAAAAGAATTTCACCAAATTTGGTACAGTTAACAATCACATTACATACAATAAAATTGTAAGGTAAGATTACAATCACCTGATTGAACCAGAAATAATGCTTGGGAGAATTTGATATTACATGTAAATTCATGAATATAAATATAGTTTTCATGATACTAATAACAACTAGAGGTGTTCGACTATGCATCATATGTGATGACGTCATCACCTAAAGTTGTTAAAAGACAAGAGTTACTTCAGGAGATATGAGTTTTCATAATATATAAATAAAATGACATTTAATGTGCTATACTGAGTACATTAACTTCCGGTTCAGTCACATGACTGAATTTATACTTCACACAGAAGTAATACATTGGATGTATTTTATCATCATCTTAAATGTTATGAAATTCTGTTCGATAATTTCTGTAATATGAAAATATTCTCTTTTAAATACTGCTAGGAGCGCTCTGATCTGTCATGACGTCATCAAACATATTTGTTATCGATGAGATATGACTAATCACTTTATTCACAGTAGTCCATGCTGCAGAATATTTTGTTTCTGTTAAAAAAAGGTCAAAATTGGGTCATGTCTGTGTACAAAATGTCACATAATTCAAGGTCTCTATGATGATGCAAAGATTGTTAATTTATCTGGTATGGTTCATGAGATACGATTTTTTTAAATATTAAACCTCGATTTGATGTAATTTGATATCTGATGAAGTCATCATGACATCACAACTTCATTATGATATTAAATATATTTACTTTCATGTCAACGTAAAAGTATTTGTGAAATTATAAGTTAGTCTGAACGTTGCAAATATGGTTTTCTCTTCAGAAACGTTTCACGACAAAACTCGCATGTGGTGCTGCGTATATGACTTGACATGAGACTATTTATGGCTACGTACACACATGGAGTTCAGTTCGAACGAAATGTGACATACATGTAGTTCAAGATCTTTAAGATGATGCAAAGATTGTGAAAATATCTTGTGTGGTTCATGAGATATGATTTTTGGGAAATATTAAACTTTGATTTAGTGTAATATCTGATGACCTCACCATGACATTACAACCTAGGATACAACTACATGGTCTAAATATGTGTTACATGTAAGTTTCAAGGTGTATGTGTTTTTGTTAGATGAGTCTCACTGAGGAGAAGAAAAAGTTAACAATAACAAGTGGTATTCGCGCTGTAACTCAAACACCTAATAAAAATATCTAATGTAGCTGGTCTGACCTTTAACTCTGGTCCAAACAGGAAATTCAAAAACATATTATAAGCAAAATGTATTGGTGTTTGAAAATGAAATTCGAATTCCTTAAATTTTAATTCCTAAAGTTAAATGTATATGTAGATGTTGATGCACTTGTTGTTGCCATGGATCTCTTGAAGAAAAAGGTATCACAAGATAAAATATGTAATAGCCTTCGTCTACTGATATTCTCTGATCTGGGTGGAGAATTCAGTGATAACAATTTAGAAGGTGTCATTGCTGGACTCAAAGATATGAAAGTACAAGTCATTTTTATGTAAGTTGATCACAGTGGTGATTGCATGTTAGGCTAAAAATCCAAGTCTCATGTGTGCTATATAGTTCTGAAAATCTATGTACACGTACATGTATGTTGTAGGGCATATAAAGAAAGCAATGGTGAAAATGACTTTCATCAAGATTAATTTTTATGGCAATGCTTGCCACTTAATTTTTATGGCAATATTTGCCACTTTCACAGCATTTTCTTTTCATATCAAACGGTGTTTGATTTTGCTGAACCAAATCTATGAGAAGTTACGAAACTGTTGCAGGGAGCACATTCATCAGATTCTTACATGCACACAAAATACAATTTACGTGTACCTTAAATCTATATTGGGTCCGTCGTTCATTTCAAGATAATCGCTACCTGAAGCGTATAAACATCTATGGATGTATATATACTGCAATTCGGATAACGCAATATGCAATACAGATACATGTACATGTACATGGAACCAGTGGCGCACCCAGGATTTTTCCCAGGATTTGATGGGGGGGGGGGGGGGGGGGGGCTCAAAATCTTTTTATTTGAAATCCAATATCGGGGAGAGACATGGCTGACCCAAACCATAACCGCTGGCGCGGCTGCAGCCATGTCCCTAGTCGTGCTCGTCAGTGAACCTACGGCACATGTTAAATGTTTCCTGGTGGTTTCTAGTCATAAAAAGAAGACCTTATGGCATGATTCGGACTCGTAGGGTTTTACCTTCCATATAATTTCCTCCTCTTGATGTAAAGAACTTGAGCTTGTTTCGTCTGCAAGATTTCTATAGTTAAATACTTTCATTGCGTGGACGTAAAGTTTGTGATCATTCCGGCGGAGCTAAATTTTCAAACACGAATTTGGCGGCAAAACCAAATCCCAATATTATCCAATCGGTGTTTGCTAAAGAGTGTCACATAATCTTTGTAAATTAAAACCCAATCCTGGGCCATTGTGGTACAAACTGGAAAGGAGTTGATTATAATGCGGGCGTGTTTAAATTTTACGAGTAACCTCAACGACAGTCAACGACCTCAACAAGAGAAACGGACAACAGAAAATGAAAATAAAATTAAGTAAAGCTGCTCCTGATCAGGGTGCACCATGGCAGGGGGGATGTAAAATGCTTGTTATATATACTGGTGGCCTTCAAGCTTACATGCACATGCATACGCAACGCCGTAAAATATAATAGTGAGTGGAATAAATGGAAAACATTTGGAGGGGAGCTTGAGTCTCCTGAGTCCCCATCCCTTGTACCACTGCCCTATACTCCTTGCCGAACTCCTCTGTAGACAAGACTTGGGCTCAGATGTTGCTCTCTTTCCTAGCTCCTTCTTTAAAAAATAAATAAAACATCAGCGGGCCCTTGGGGGGGGGGCTCGAGACCCCACCCCTTGGGTGCGCCACTGCATGGAACTATGCGCGTTAAGTTTCATACATTTTGTACATCACTCAGTACGCAATATGCATAACACACAGTACGCAATATGCATAACACGCAGTACGCAATATGCATAACACGCAGTACGCAATATGCATAACACGCAGTACGCAATATGCATAACACACAGTACGCAATATGCATAACACACAGTACGCAATATGCATAACACGCAGTACGCAATATGCATAACACACAGTACGCAATATGCATAACACACAGTACGCAATATGCATAACACGCAGTACGCAATATGCATAACACGCAGTACGCAATATGCATAACACGCAGTACGCAATATGCATAACACGCAGTACGCAATATGCATAACACGCAGTACGCAATATGCATAACACGCAGTACGCAATATGCATAACACGCAGTATGCAATATGCATAACAGACAACAGACACATGGATTTTCAGCCATATGATTGAGATGGGGGGACCAGTTTGGAGCAGGAGCCATCATCAGTGGGGGCGATTTCTCATGATGCTTGGGGATGTGTCAGTGGTGATCTGACCTGACCCCTGCCTTCAACCCCCTTTGACAGGCATCCCCTTCCCTGTCATCCCTCATTATTATTATTAGTTTGTATTTTTTTCTGGGTACATTACACTGTTTTCAAAGAAAGAGAAAGAGTTCCATCCTTGCCATAGCAGCTCATTTGCTGCTCATAAAATGTGCCCAACAGTCATTGATTGAGGAAAAAGCCATTATAAAAAATTAACAACATGAAAAAAAATCCAAGAATATTATTTTCTTATACTGATCTTTCTTCATTTTGATGTTGATCTTTCTTCAAGCTTTATTTCACTATTTTGTTATTCTGTCCACATTTTGAGGGGTTAAATTTAAAATTCTCCTTCATACATGTATTTTGTTTTACATACATGGTTGGAAAGATCTTTCAAAAGTAGAATATAATGATCCACACAAAAAAATAATGTCACGTGACTTTTTATTACAAAAATTTGGTATAACATTGGTAATTACTCATTAAGAAATTACCAAATTATTATCCGAAAGCTAACTTGATGTATAGATGAATGAAATCATTGCGTTGAGCATATGCAGTTGAGTGCTTCATACATGTGCATCAGTGTAATGGCAAAAACCAAATCAATTACATGTAACTTGCTTTAAATTTGGTCAAGGTACCAGTTATCCTGAGAATTTGTATTTGTCAGATGCCAATGCCTTTCACACTTTTCTAATGATTTGCGCTCTAAATCCATGTCGAAAAGTGGGGAGAGGGATGATATTGAAATCTACATGTGTTTGCATTATGTACCTGATTTTGAACATTACTCACAGAAACAGATAATAAACAATGAATTATTTGCTTATTAGCATCGGCACACCTCTTCATTCTCCTGACGAAGATTAGAGCAGGCTAATCGAAACGTAGAGAATAATACCACCCCCCTGGTTTTCCCTGAACCGGGGGGGGGGAGGAAGGGTCTCACGTGATCCAAGGCTTGACGTGCATTGTAGGCCATACCATTAATGTGACAGGGCAAACAAAAATTGCGAAACGGTTTAATATTTAAATTTTCATACCTTTTATCATAATTTAATTAACCATTAATAATCACAATGAAAAACACAACTCTCACATTTTTCAAAATATTTTGTAAAACTGAACATTTTAATGTAATTTTGTTCACAGAAACTCATAATGAAATGACACCCCTGAATTGCAACAAAAACAGTGTCAACGAACAGAAGATTCTGTAAAATTTTACCGTTGACCCTCTGACTTTTTCCCCTTAATCTGAATAAACAATGTTGATTTACCTGCCGATATTTTGAGATTTATAACGTAAATGATTCAGAAAATGTTGTCGCCAAGCCGTTATAATACATGTACGTGCATACTTTTGCAGCACGCGAGAGAATGTTATTGAAGCACACTAGATATTTGAACAGTGCATACGTACTTACGCACAGTCAATGTACCTGTTGTCTATACGCGCACCACAATATTCACCACGCGCATCGGTGTTTGTGAATGAGACATGTAGCTGCGTTGGTGGCGCACTTTTGTCCCAACCCTTCCTCCCCCCTGCCCTGAACCATATTAACCCGTGAAGTCCCCATGGTTCTCCCTGAACCACATTTCTCACTTAGCGACAGTAGAGAAAAACGAGTTGCCCGACATTGGTTCTCCCTTCAACCATTCTCACTTAGCGAAGGTTGAGATACATGTACGAGTTGTGCGATAAGGTTCTTTTCAGAACCTGTACCTCAGCTTCGCAATAGTTGAGATAAACACATGGTGTTACTGCAAACTGAAATGATATAGAATCAATCTGCATAATAAATGTATAGTTCAGGTTGGGTGCCATTTAGATACATGTAGATGCTCACTCTTTTGAACAAAATATTTTGTTTTTATGCATGTTATGTGTTGAACACAATTTAATCTGGCAACTGAATTTGTTGTATGTTTTACACACATGTAACAATACCTTTCTTTTTCTCTTTCTAAGATGAAAGCACTTCAGACAAAATCATTTTGGTCAGCTTGATTGATAATAATAAGTCCAGTTCTTTTCAGAACTAATTACTACTCAATTGAGATTCCACATGGTGTCACCGCAATTAGTCTTACATGTGTACTTAATAATAAGTCATTACGTGTATCTCAACTTCACAACTTTTTTTTGTCCATATCTTTGTTAGGGGGACGCTAGTCATACATGTGTAATCAAATAAACCACAAGAGATACTGACTGGTACATAAATACATGTACTCGTGATCTGTGTGTTTATATATTGGCAGTCTCGTTATTTTGTTAATACCGGTGTAGCGGCAAGATGTTAAATTTGTATTATTTTAATTGTTGATTGTTATTTCAAAGTGTTTTGCCTTTTACGTACTTTCTAATCACTTGTATATATGCTTGACAGATAATAAGTTTGCAGTCTTTAAATGTTTCTCTGTAATTTTGGTATAGCGCCCTCTGTTGTCAAGAAAGTTAAGGTCAAAGGTAAATTTCTTCATGATTCCGATATAAATCAGTAAACAATTGACATGTTGCATATTTAAGTCCCAATTATTGTGAGATAAGATCAGTTCTAAAGTCCCAAATTCATGTAGTTCCAGATTCCAACACAATCGGTAAGCATGTAGATTTATGTAAAGTCAGAAATTATCATATTCATAATGATTTGTTAAGTTTATTTGCAATCAAAAATTGTCGTTACTAGGTCAAAGTTTCCATGTGCTTTGGTTAAATGATTGTTTACATACATGTCTAGCGCAGGCTCGAACGCATCTAAGTATATTAATTAATTGATGTCTTCATGTAGATTTGTTATTTATTTAAGTTTTTTGTCTTTGCAATTACAGTGAACCACCAACACCACCACTCAACCATACATAGAATAAAATCGGTGCGTTCAGAAAAGGAAATCAGGTTCTTGTGTAGAAGGTTTTATACAAAGCTACACCTGTATAGATCTTTGTTCAAAGGGGGCTCCACAGAGAAGTCATTGAAACAAAGCATGTCATACTGCCCCATGTTATGATACAATTAGATGGCATTGAGTACAGTGTGAGGAAGTGATTGTTTGTGATATTGGTTAATGTTGATAATGTAGTGGACCCAAATTTGACGAGGATGTCAAAGGGGATGGTGATGGCCCATCAACAAGTGATGGCAGGACTACAGGGCATAGAGGAAAGAAAGACAAGACACCTGAACAAAGAGCTGGAGAAGCATTGCTCAATCATATTTTGGAGCAAGTGGATGGAGAACACTACACATTCAAGTATGTATGTACACTACACATGTATGTACACATGTATGTACACATGTATGTACAATTTGTACAATTTGTTGACTTTGTTGACTTTGTACTTCAAAACAATTTGGATCCTGTTGCCATAACCGAGACATGGTTTAAACCTGATGATGATTTGCTACCCCGTGAGTGTACTCCTGCTGGCTACTCTCTCCATCATATCCCCAGACCAATAAAGACCGGTGGAGGGGTTGCACTATCCCTTACAAAAATGTCCTGTGGTATTACCACAAAAAATACCACAGGACATTACCACAGGATTGTTACCACAGGAACATTACCACAGGTACCACAGGAACATTACCACAGGAACATTACCACAGGTACCACAGGAACATTACCACAGGTACATTACCACAGGTACCACAGGAACATTACCACAGGAACATTACCACAGGTACCACAGGAACATTACCACAGGAACATTACCACAAGTTACATTCCTGTGGTACCACAGACACGTTACCACAGGAACATTACCACAGGTACCATAGGCACGTTACCACAGGTTCGTTACCACAGGCATGTAACTTGTAGTAATGTTTCTGTGATACCCAGGAGAAAATTCAGAATACAACACATGTAATAAATATTTAAAAAAAGTATAAATAACAAAATATCCTGTGAAGATACCGTCTGAAGTATTGTGCTTTTTTTATAGAAAATAGGCAAAGAACTGTGATTTCAAAATTATCATGCGCGTGATAATTTTTTAACCATTACAATGTGTACACAAAAGGCTGAATGCAATTTACACTATTTTTTCTCGTAAACAGCCCAACAAAACTAGCAGAAATTCTTACAATTTATTTGTTATTATACACACATCTCTACTATTATAAATTATGTATTCATTAACAAAACACTGACCCAAGATTTATCAACTCGTTAAGATATGTTTTCAGAGTCAATGAATAGATTTAAACATTTAAAATGTTTTACAATGGCATCATTCAACAACTGGACTTCAATCCATATGCATGTAAATTAAAAAGCTTTGTTGGTGAAAACCATCTCATTAGGAAGTTGAGCAATGGCAATAACTGGATGGATCTAAATTCCATAATACTGTGAATATTGCAGTTTATGTTGCGGTTTTGTTATAACATTTCTTTTCAACTTAATAAATTAAATTCAAGTTAATTAATGATTATGACCTTTGCAAAAACTAAATAAAGTCACCAAATAACATATTTATTGTATTTTCTATCAGACAATAGGTTTTAAAAGGATTGAAATGTTGTTAATCACAAACTCACCAAGCTTCTTTAAAGGAAGCAAAAATTGTCTTTCAGACACCTTAACCATCTTAAGTAAAAATGTAAAGTCATTAATCATAAATTGTAGAATAGGTAAGCACTAATTAAAGTAACCAAAGAACCTATTTAATTGAAATTTTGTTAATCACAAAAGCACCAGGCTTTTATAAAGGAAGCAAAATTGTCTTTCAGACACTTTCATCATCTTAGTAACAATGTAAAGTTTTTAATCATAAATGTTGAAAAAGCAAGCACCTAATTGGATAGATAACATTTCTGCCAAATATAATCAGCGAAGTCACTGGGCACTGGCAATTTAAAGTTATTAATCACAAACATGTGGAAATGGCAAGCACTAATTAAAGTAATTAATTCATGGGATGATCCTCCAGCAGTCTACTTAAGCAGCAACATTTTCCAGAGTCCGGCATTCTCCTGGGGACGATCAGAGCATACTGATCGAAACATCGAGTTGTCCCTCCAGTTCTTTTCAGAACTAATTACTACTCAAATGAGATTCCACATGGTGTCACCGCAATTAGTCTTACTTACTAATTAAAGTCACCAAAGAACCTATTTTTTGTATTTTCTATCACACAATAGCATTTGAAGGGATTGAAATTGTGTAAATCACAAACACACCAAGCTCCTAGAATCTTCTTAATTAACAGTGTAAAGTTATTAATTATAAACATGTGGAAAAGGCAAGCACCTAAATGGATCTAGATACAATTTCTACCAAATATAATCAGCGATGTCACTGGCACAGTAGCACATTTACATGTAGGTGTTTGCCTTTTCCACATGTTTATAATTAACATTTTTATCCCTTCAAAATTCCCTCTATTGTAGTATGATAGACAATACAAGAAATAGGTTTTTGGTCTGTAGAGAGAAATAGCGGACATTATTAATATCGACTGGTCAATCAAAAATTTTCATTTTTAGAGAAAGTTTCATCCGAATCACCAATGACAAACTCAATTTTACTAATTTATCTGTTTCCTTATTAGTCTATTAATGTCCTGTATTTTTTCTGAAATATACATGTAAACTTCACAGCCTTAACGGAGCTTTCACTTCCTCATTAGCTCTCATCTGGATGAGACGATCCATGAAGCACTCTAAAGTAAACAAAGATAGATATTTTGTTATGTTACTATTGCCATATTCTCATATCAAACATATCCAACAATGTAGGAGACACAGTTCTAACCAACGTAATGTAGGTGTTTCAAGACTTGAAATTTGGCAGAAAGAAAGGTATCAGTAAGTACCTTCTAAACTTTGATAATTAAAAAAAGTAAAATTAATTTTAAAATCAATTTAATTTTTGAGCAGTCGCATCAATTCGTAAAAACTGCGACAAAATGTGCACATCAGGTTCTCAGGCTTGAGTATATATGGAATTCTTACCTTTCTTCCTGTTCATGTCTTGTCCATCATGGTTCTAACGTTATGCGGCCTTCCATCATGAATGTAAACTGTGTGTATTGTACATTACATCATACACTGTACATGTACATGATAATACAATACCTATAGTACCATCATCAGGTAACGTAACTAGTCACTTAATTAGTGCAGTTATGTCAGACTACAGAGCAAATTCATGGCAGCATAACTCCATCTGATTCTATTCTATTAATCTACAGTAACTATAATCACTAGTGGGCTATATTTCAATACTTAAATTGACAAAATTGTTACAAATACAAGCCAATATAACATTTCAAACATGTGCACTGAATAAACAATTATTTAGCTGGTAACATGCATCATACAAGCCTTATCCTGTACTGCTGTACAGGCTTGGTGCAAATCATTGGTACTCTGCGTCACATGGCCACGCATTAAAAAAAAAATTCCCTTGCATAGATGATGTGTACAAAGTCAATGGAGGGCAAGTTTTTTGTGATAAGTACTAACAATATCTTTTAAAAAGTCAAAACATTTCAAGAAAAATTCTGAGTACCCAAAAAGAGTAAAACAATATCATGCATAGTGAAAAACATAAATAAAGTTACAAAGAATAAAATATGCAATATTGTGTTGCCTATGAAAATTATTTTCCACTTACAATTAGGTCCAGTTACAATTCTTACAAAATATGATTCTAGTACACTGGCCTGTTGAAATGAATGGGTACATGCAATAACCCATTAGGTACCTGCGGTAATGTTCCTGTGGTGTCTGGTACCTGCGGTAGGCTCCTGTGGTAAACCTGTATACATTTATTTTTTCCCTTTAAATGAATCTTACTGATGACAGAAATCACAGAACAAATTCGAATTTGTTCATCAACATTGGTTTAGTGCACTTCAAATGTTTATTTCATCTTTTGTCAGACAATATCAACAGTTAACTTCAACAAATAAATTGGCTGTTAATTTCATCAAGTAAATTCAAACAATGGCAAGTAAATTCAAACACTGTTTTTGTCCCGGAGTATTCAATTTTGTCTAGTCTACGCCAATTGTGAAATCAAATTCTTCTAATTTATGTAAGACGAATTTCAATGCTGCCATTCAGCAACAGCTTTGTGTTCTTGACCTGGTGACTAAATGAGGGTGACAAAACTTTAAAATTGAATGGCAAATGAATTGGTTTTGTTAAAATAAATTGGTTTTGTGTGAAATTTTTTGTGGATGAAATTGAATGCATGATTAGCTGGTAAATTTGAATGAAAAATCTTTTAAAATAGCCGGGAAATCCTACTAAATCTAAAGTGAATAATAATAACTTTCTTATGAAATCTATACCCCCATGCAAATACCCAACCACAAGAATACCACAGGACTGGGATACACAGCGTTGCCATTACCACATAAATATGTGTAGTACTCTGATGATATTTGCTTTTCCTGTGGTAATTTCTGTGGTATCTACATGTACATGTACCACAAGAATACCACAGGACTGGGATACCCAGCGTTGGCATTACCACATAAATGTGTGTGGTACTCTGATGATATTTGCTTTTCCTGTGGTAATTTCTGTGGTATCTACATGTACCACTGAAGTACCACAGGAATACCACAGGACCGGGATATCCAGCATTGGCATTACCACATAAATTTGTGTGGTACTCCGGTGATAATGCTTTTCCTGTGGTAATTTCTGTGGTATCTACATGTACCACAAGAATACCACAGGACTGGGATACCCAGCGTTGGCATTACCACATAAATGTGTGTGGTACTCTGATGATATTTGCTTTTCCTGTGGTAATTTCTGTGGTATCTACATGTACCACAGAAGTACCACAGGAATACCACAGGACATTTTCGTAAGGGTTATACTCTTTAGGTCCAGTTTATCTGTCAGCATGAAAAGTGTTAACATTGACTACCTAACATTTGAATCTCTGCATGCTGAGGTAACGTGCAACTCTAGATCTGTTCGCCTTGTTAATATTTATCGACCAGAAAGGGATGTTGATGGTAAACATGTAAACTTCTCCAGTTTTCTGCAGGAATTTGAAAAATTAATTGTCGATTATCTCTTACACCCATCTGACATTATTTTAACCGGCGATTTTAACATTCATATGAACATAATTTCAAACAATTATGCAAATCAGTTTAAAGATCTGCTCTCTGCCCATGGACTTATACAGCACATCACAGCACCCACTCATCGGTATGGTCACTGTCTTGACCTCATGATAACGCGTGAAAATACTTCACCTCTTATCACGAATATAACTATTCATCCTGGATTATCTGATCATTATGCAATCATGGTAAACTTGAACCTTAAAAAACCTCCCATACCTACCATTTCTGTAACTACTCGCCACTGGAAAAAAGTAAATATTAAAGATTTATGTCATGATGTTGAATCTCAACTGGAAAATGTAAACCTTGAAGATGGTGAGCTGGATTCTTGTGTCAGTCTATTTGAATCTACTATCCGTAACATCTTGGATGATCATGCTCCGCAAAAAACTCGAACTGTTAAACTACAATCTGAATCCCCCTGGTTCAATGATGATATCCACTGGAACAATAATTGACAACCTCATTTCCCCGTCCATTGGCATCAATCAGTTTGATTTGAGGTTAATTGGGGGACATGCATTGTCCACTTTTGAGAGTGGGGGGGGGGGGGGTATGACAGTTTATCAATAATTGTCCCTGATTGTGCTTCCTCCACTATTTTGATGGCCTATAAAACATCATGTACAAAATAATTAATAAGTAAGCCTACCCTGAATCCTGAGGTGTGTTCTACAGTTTTCTTGCAATCCTATAAAAAGTAAATGTCATCATCAAGCGCTGATCAAGTAAATGAAGTCATCATCAAGCGCTGATCAAGTAAATGAAGTCATCATCAAGCGCTGATCAAGTAAATGAAGTCATCCTCAAGCGCTGATCAAGTAAATGAAGTCATCATCAAGCGCTGATCAAATAAATGAAGTCATCAAGCGCTGATCAAGTAAATGAAGTCATCATCAAGCGCTGATCAAGTAAATGAAGTCATCATCAAGCGCTGATCAAGTAAAGGAAGTCATCATCAAGCGCTGATCAAGAACTGCTGAGCATCATAAACTTGAAAACTCTCATATTCAGAGATGCAACTGGGTGTTGAACAAAAATCTGAAAAAGGTGGGGGTACCTTAGCCCCCGCGGGATCTTGATGCACCCCCAACTCCCAGAAGCCCCACGGTTTTGACGTTTTACAGGATAAATGAATAAAATCTTTGAATGGAAAAAGGGAATTACTTTAATAAACATTTTGTAAAGAAGATCAGCCACAGTAAAATTGCATTTGAAGTGCACACTGACTCCTTATGTCCAATCCCTTTAATTGACTGGATATGCGAAAATGTATACATGAGCAAGCCCACAAAATAAATAAATAAAAAATTTACAAAAATCTTTGTTTTGAGCTCAATTATTAATTACCAAATAACATACATAACCCAACCATTCTGTCTGAACTAGTACGAGTAGTAAAGAGAGCAAGATATATCAATTAAAATAATTCAACTACATTTTTTTATCTGGGGGAAAAGTCCATGTGTGGGGATTTGGAGCCGTGTGTGGGGATTTGGGGCCGACGCTACAATTCATTACTGTGTGTCACACCAGGCCAGCAGGTTTGAAGTTTTTGCTGAAAATTTGTGACTGAAATTTGAGCAGCGCTGCAGTTCCCGTTGCACATAACGCATTTGATCGTCCCCATCGCAAATTCTGGTGGGCCTGCTGAGCGAAATAACGCCAGGCCGCCGGCTGAAAATTCATGTCCTGAATTTTGTGTGTTAGCGATGTACAGTACACCGCGACCAGGGCGCCAGCAGCGCACTAACAACCCCTGTACTTGGGTATGCGGGGCCGAGATGCAAAGGGT
>CM055826.1:1626684-1653886 GCA_029582265.1 Zoroaster sp. YZ-2022
TGCTTCTGGCCTGTGTTAGTATGGCTGTCTTTTGCCGTAGCCCTTCAGTTTCAGTTTTTCAGTTTTCAGTTTATTTTCCACTCAATCAGAACACAACAAATTGAGATATAAGGCCAATAAGAAATACAAAATCAGTTAACCAATAATACATGTAATTAAAAACGAAAGGCCAATGTGACAAGGTGATTAAGTGGTGGAGGTCTCCAAAAAGCAAGCTTGTCGAGTGGAGACCCCCAAAAATAATGTGTGTAGAAATTTATCTGAGCTAATACAACTGTAAATACAACTAGATGCATAAATTACACACACAGAGAAATATATTAATGTTACCTACACATAAACAAGACAGGACAAACACTAATGAGACAAGGCAGCATGGTGTAACTGCACAGCAATAAAATATAATGAAAGATCAGGAGGGCATTATTAATATATGAGTAAGGAGTAAATTATACAATTAATTAAAATTAGCTGAAATTAAATGTTACAGTATTTTTCCAACAAGCTATACTTAAGCTTCCTTTTAAAAACGGGGCTAGTTTAAGAATTTTAAGGTTAATGCCTAAAGAATTCCAAAACTTAGGTCCCTGATAACTGACAGTTTTACGAGCTTGAGAGGTACGCACATATGGAATATGAAAGTCATCAGAATGTCTAGTTTGATGAAAATGAATTTGAGTATTTAAGGTAAACATACTCTGAAACGAGTTTGGTAAATCATGTGAAATAAATTGATACATGAAAATACCAAGTTGAAGCAAATAAATATCATTGAGTTTAAGAGTCTTATGATTAAAAAATAGAAGATTGGAATGCGCCCGAAAATCAACTCGATCGATAATTCTGAGGACCCTTTTTTGCAAAATATGGATTCTATTTAACAGGTTGGCACTAGTATTACCCCAGGCAAGAATACCATATGATAGATAAGGCAAAATTAATGCATTATAAATATTAAACAATATTCCAGAAGGAAAAAAATGTTTTAATTTGTTAATAATTCCTATATTTCTGGATAACAGTTTACATAAATAGTTCACATGATGATTCCAAGATAATTTAGAATCAACATATAAACCTAAAAACTTTATACAATCTACTTGATTAATAGATATATTATCAAATAAAATATCACAAGGAAGCAACTTGGCCGTATTACTAAATAACATTAAATTGGTTTTTTTTATATTGAGAGAAAGTTTATTTGCTTTAATCCAGTTGGAGATTTGAACGAGCTCTGAATTAGCAATATCTACAAGGATATCAAGATTTCTATGAGAACAGAATAAACTGGAATCATCTGCAAAAAGAATGAAAGAAAAAATGTTTGATGATTTAACAAAATCATTGATATAAATTGAAAAAAGAAGAGGACCCAGCAGCGAACCCTGGGGAACTCCACAAGGTACTTCTTTGAGAGAAGACTTCATGCCATCCATACAGATATATTGTTGTCGGTTAGAAAGATAATTCCTGAACCACTCCAACGCAATACCTCTTATACCATAATAAGAAAGTTTGGATAAAAGAATTGTATGGTCAATGGTATCAAAAGCCTTGGAGAAGTCCAGGAGGATTCCCACGGTATGAAGAGACTGTTCAATACCAGCATTAATTTGATTAATCATCTGTAAAATGGCATGAGTAGTAGAATGTTTAGCCCTAAATCCAAACTGAGAATCAGATAAAATAATGTGTTTATGCAGGAATTGAGAAGTACGAATATACACTATACGTTCAAGAATTTTCGAAAAGGAGCTTAAAATAGAGATTGGTCTATAGTTGTTAACTAACTTGGAGGGTTAGTGACCTTTTGAATGGTCTGGTTTACTCCATACATTTTTGTAATGATGGTTACAAAATGTTTGGCATTTATCCATATTTTGGACATCACCCACTCTACCAATTTTGTGTCCTACTTTATTAGTATCGTTGATATCTTTGATGTGGTAAGATTATCCCCAAATAACAACTTTGTGAAGGTGCAACAGATGCGCTGGTATTGTGCATTCAAATCAGGCCACATGAGTTCCCTTCTTCAAAGGTATAATTCACTGTTAGCATTTGCCATCAAAGTCACTGTGCCAATAGTCAATAACCCCAAGCAAAGGAACAAAAGCTGAAATTAAGAGCTTAATTTTGTAGCTGTAAAAAAAATCTTGTAGCATGTTTTGCATGTACATGTAGGATGGTCTAAACCATAAAGGGCTTTGAATGTGAGCAGGAGGATTTTACATACATGTAGTACATTACATGTAATTCTAACCAGGAGCCAGTGAAGGATAAAAGCAGAATGGTTGTTATGTGAGTCTGATGTTTTAGTTCTGGCTAGGCATTGACTGGAGATGTTTATTTTACATATATATTTTTGGCAGTCGTATCGTCCATGTACACTGTACATGTATGTAATTCGCCGCACTCGTAAAATGACGCACCTACCTTTGGCTTAGCATTTCTTGGGAAAACTTACAAAACTATGGCATATTACTGGTTGCATAAACTTATCTAAGTCGTGCTTGTTACAGAAATACAAAATTATAGTGAAATTGTAGGATTTACTGGAAAGTTAGTGCTTGTGAAAGTGGAAAAAGTTATTTAACCACTGATTTTACTAGATACAAATAGTAAGATATTTACATGACCTCAATTTCTTTTTCACGAAAATCTGTGATTTTATTGTTCTTTGCCATCAACAAGCTGACAATGATTTTTAAAGAAATACTGATCCTCAAAATGGACACATTCCTTACAGAAGAAGCGAACGAAGACTACTTAATTCGTTGGTGTTTATTTTGACGGTAGTGGAAAATTATTGAGAAAATGAAACATGGTTATGAAAATAAATCTTTTATTTGACAAAATGTTAACAGCATTTTTACACATTTCAAAGTTTTAAAGTACTTTTTTTTATAAAAAATTTAGCCACTTTCCATTTTATTGGTCTTTCAAGAATATTGATTAACAGTTTTGAGAGCTTCTCCAAATTATACCATTTTATTTTAAAAATCGAAAACAATATTTGTATTTTCAAGATTAAAAACCATCTGGAATAACATGAAACATGATTCAACTGTTTTTCTTCTTGGGTACATTTTCTGTTCCCCCATGAACTTTAACAGTTTGGGGGCGAGTCATTATACCAACATCAATTTTCTGATGACCACAATTCTGTGCGTCTCAAAAAACGGCGCTCAAGACGTCCACGAGTATGATCATGCATTGAAATTCAGCATTTTACAAGAGAATCCTTCACTGAAACAAACTGAAACACCAAACTGCTAATTTCATTTGTAAGTTACCATCCAGTTGATCATATAACCTTAGGTGCGTCATTTAGGGTAAATTGAGGATACAATACAAGTACAAGTAAGCTGTTTATAATTAGGGCTGTGCTGGGTATCTGAATAAGTTGCTTGGTACCCGGTTCCCATTTTCTGGTTTCATTTACCCGCCTGCTATTTTGTATGAAAAAATCTATTTTGTACCATTGGCAGAGCTTTTATACAATGTCAAGCTGAGACCTGTAAATAAGGTTACTTAATACTTTCCTTAACCCTCCTACTAGAGCTGTACTTTGGTGTCAAGTACATGTAGCTAATGAGGTCAAAACCAGTCAACTGCCTGGTTTGACTGTTGACCCAAATGTACACACCGGGGCATTTTTGACTGGTTTTTACTGTCATTTTGACCACTCTGGAACAACACCAGACAATACTTTTACCAGTCAAAAACGGTCGACTCATTTTGACCTGTAAATGTACTTACATGTACACAATGTACTACAGTGTACATGTAAGGGTTTGACAGTGTTTGACTTTTAAGTGACTTATATACCTTGGCAAGTATATCAACATTTTGACTGATTTTTGACTGGAGGATTAATATGAAATATGAGTTTTGTATCAGTTGCTAATGTGGTAATCATCATGTACTATATGTATATATTGATATTGATGTTGTTTTGTGACTATCTGTTAATTTGTGATGACTGGACTCACCAAGAAGATGTTGTAATCTTGTCAATGCTGTTCTTTTTCCGCAGGAAGCAATAGTGTTATGTTTAGATGTTGGGCCATCCATGAATCAGTCACCACATGGTCATGCAACATGTTTGGAAACAGCTATCAATGTCATAACACTGATTCTACAAAGGAAAGTAAGTTATCCATTAAGTCCATTCGGCTTTAATACGTTGGGGACATACAGTACCAGCAAAAACTGTGTTGCCTTGGGTGAACAAATTAAGTAATTTTTCTACAATTATTTTGGTTGGTTTAAAATTACGTGAGATTCAGTTTCAATATATTTAATACTGGAATCGGACAGTATTTTGATATGTAGTGCTGGGTGAGTCGTGCGATTACTCAAGTACTCGCAAGTAGTAATTAATAATTATACTTGTACTCGCGAATTTTAACTACTCTAGTAATCATCCCGCTGCAATTACCGCAAAAGTACGGGTGAGTATTAACACATTCACAAGTAATTACTGATTCATGAAGTTGTCAGCCGACACGCGGGAGTAGCAACACATCCACACATGAATGTACTGTGCACATGACATTGTGCAATCACCACACAGTGCATGCAATGTACTGTACTACAATACATTCACTGTGGCAGGTATACTACTGGTCGTTACTGGTTCAGAGAAGATCAGCAGAGTCGTGTACTGGTTCAGAGTCGTGTACTGGTTCAGAGTCGTGTACTGGTTCAGAGTCGTGTACTGGTTCAGAGTCGTGTACTGGTTCAGAGTCGTGTACTGGTTCAGAGTCGTGTACTGGTTCAGAGTCGTGTACTGGTTCAGGGATCGGAAGGAGTAAATGTGAATACTGTAGATGAGGGCATAGGGAGAGCAGGAGTTTATGGTTGAAAGATGAAAGCGAAAGATGAAAGCAAAAGATGAGTGAAAATGAAAGAGTCGACTAACAAACAAAACAAAGAGATAAAGAAAAAGTAAAATTAGTCATTCCCTTCCTGTATGTTGAGACCATCGGGGTGAATAGTGTGGATATGCCTCATCCACATCTTTTCTCTGCTTTTGCAAGCTTTCACAAGACACAAAGTAAAAACCAACATTCTATGAGAGTTTACACATTATTATTGCCACACACAAATTAGTGCTGACAGAACAAATTGTACATGTAAATGTAACTCTAATTCTGTAAAAGAACTGACCTTAACATTTTGGAATTAAATGTATGAGTAATGATATCTAGGGTACTAACATCGAAAAGGGAATAAAAACGGATTCATGAAGGTCTAATGTTGTGTGCAAGTATTATCATCTCGCCCACCCACAGCTAGTGTACATGTACATGCATTACAGTCAAAATTGTGCATGATGGGTCTTCACAAATGCACAATAACACCGTTTCTGTATGGGACATCGGTAATAAACAATAGATCAAATGTCCACTAACGTAAGATTTTGTCGTAGGTTAGGACCTCTGACAAAAATCGCTCAATGTTTGAGACTGAATCTCAAGGAATGTACATGTAGGACATTCTCAAATAATGGTGTCCTTTCACACAAAATTCATTTTGTAATATTTCTCTAACACTGAGAGAATCTCTCGCACAATGTTTTTGTTGTTGTTTGAAAAGGGCTTATATATAGTAATTCAAATTTAATACTGTTTTTTAGGTGTTAGGCTGAACAACCTTTTTGAAACTGTTTGAATTATTTTAACTCTTTTCTAGAATGTTTATCCTTACTTGAAGATGTAGGAAATTGTAATTGGATTCCGGTAAATCAAAGTTAATATGTACACATGTTCGGTACATGTAGGTTATGTCACAGATGGATTAGTGACTATTTTTAAAATGGCGGTAATATCACAATACCTCAATGTTAGCGGTAACAAAATGATGCAAAGGATATTGATTTTGTCAAGAAAATAATTAAATTTAATTTAATTAAGAACAAAAAGAATAGCGGAAAAGCCAAAATATATACATGTACAATGTATAGCAGCAAATATGCATACATGTAAATTAACCCTAACTCCCTTTAAGCATTTTTACTAGAAACCTTCCTCAACCTATCAAATCCCAACACCATGGTTGACTGTTGCTGGTTTACAGTACTCAACCCATCAAACTCCAACAGTCCACTTGCCATAACAGTACTCAACCCGTCAAACTCCAACAGGCCCTTGGCTGTTGGATTTTGATTGAGTGGACACTGGAGCCACACAGTACTCAACCCATCATAATCCAACAATTGTTTTCATGCTAAAAAAACTTAACTATACAAAAACTAAAACACCCTATGGAATAAATGGTAGGTTCTAGTTGTATGATGTTAGACACAATGCCAAGCATACATGTACCTAAGGACAATATTTGCCTTTATCAGTTGTTTATTACAGCAGGTTGCATACACACACTCTCTCCACTCAAAGTCTAACAATGTTGCATGCTAGTAGAACCACCGTCCTCACTCAATCAAAATCCAACATTCTGCACACATACAGTACTCATCCAGCCATATTCCAACACTTTACACATGCCATATCAGAAGTACACAGTACTCAACCCATCAAACTCCAACAATCCCTGGTGTTGGAGTTTGGCTGGATGGGGATCGTTAGGGTATATAACTTAAATACCAAAAGTAATATAGCAAAATAAAGCATGGTAGCATGAATGACACAACACAATTGGCTTTATACAATGTAATGAGTTTGATGAGTTAGCGTATGATCATACATGTAGATAATTTAATTAGCGGTGTATGATTGCCGTTTCCTTGGTGAGCTAAGCCCAAACCTGTGTTAAAACTATCAAAAATGCAACCCATGTCATAGTAACACAATATGTATTTTGAATGAAAGCTCGTCAATTCACATTCTTTGTATAGGTTTACTTGAATTTCCAAAATGAATTTCAACCATGAATTTCAACCATGAATTTCAACCATGAATTTCAACCATGAATTTCAATCATGAATTTCAATCATGAATTTCAATCATGAATTTCAATCATGAATTTCAATCATGAATTTCAATCATGAATTTCAATCATGAATTTCAATCATGAATTTCAATCATGAATTTCAATCATGAATTTCAATCATGAATTTCAATCATGAATTTCAATCATGAATTTCAATCATGAATTTCAATCATGAATTTCAATCATGAATTTCAATCATGAATTTCAATCATGAATTTCAATCATGAATTTCAATCATGAATTTCAATCATGAATTTCAATCATGAATTTCAATCATGAATTTCAATCATGAATTTCAATCATGAATTTCAATCATGAATTTCAATCATGAATTTCAATCATGAATTTCAATCATGAATTTCAATCATGAATTTCAATCATGAATTTCAATCATGAATTTCAATCATGAATTTCAATCATGAATTTCAATCATGAATTTCAATCATACTGTAATTTAAAAATACCATAAATCAACCATTAAAGTCCAAAAAACCATCACTAAAGTTTTGAATGTATTAGTCTGACAGTACCAGACAGTGAACCTCCTGGTTCAGCTTCAAGGAAACGGATAGGCCAAAAGTAGTACGGCATAGGATCGGATTGACATGGTGTGGAAGCACAGGTAGTGGTAGGCCCAGTGATCATCAGTAGACATGTCATCCTTTGATGTCATCCACTCCCCACCATGTAAATTTGTACTCTGCCGCACTCTGGCTTTTTCCCCATTATGTACATGCACTTGTGTCAGAATTTTGGAACTGAAACCAGCTCCAGAAATTGTGGAACTGCCCAAGCCAAGTACATGTACATCCACACATAATGGGAGGAAAGGGAGGTTGTCACAAGAGGGCGATATTTTTACTTACCTGGTACGTCATCACAGCAGAATTTCGACGTCCCAGATCGAATGCAAAGTAGATGTAAATTAGATGTGGGGACATGTACATGTATGTCACTCCTCGAATAAGGTTTCAGTGGGAGATTTGTTTTATTCCTGTGCGTTTTATTCATGTACTGGCATATTTACTTTGAGTAACAATGGCTCAAGAAGGTTAGAAACTCTGGGTGTAAGGATATCGAGGGGGTTGGTAGAGAGAAGACTCAAATGTTGGGAGAGAGTGCGGTAGCACTGAGGGAGTGGTAGCTCTAATAATAGTGGATCAAGTTTTTGATCAGTCTTTTGGCATGAAGTTCCCGAGTATTTTCTGCAATAGCCTTAAAGCGTGAGAGAAACGTCGGATTACGCTTTGGAGAAACGTCGGATTACGCTTTGGAGAGTAGTTGGCGGTAGCCAAACATTTCCAGCAGTCCGGCGAAAATAGTTTTTCTCCAGTGTTGATCCTACATCCCGTATTTATGCCCAGGGAGCCAGTTAAACTGTAAATTGAATGTTATTTATTTATTTATTTATTGATGAAGACTTAAGTCAAGATTTACTGATCTATTACAGAAAATAATCACCTTCGTTACCTACAAATGCATTTCCAATGCACATGCGCACACAAGCCCGCTGGTAAAAACAAAGCATATGACGTAGCTCCATACCCTGCATAGCCCTGAGAAGGAGGAAAACCCGTAACTCGCCCCTTTTTTTCCAGCGCGGTATAGCACACACGTACAATTTTTGAGCTCTTAACTGCGTGGTTAGTAAACCATCAAGCCTCTATTTCCTACAGTCACCGCGTTTAATAAAAAAACAGAGATCACCAAAAATTTCTACAATTTATTTATCTAGGCATTACGTTCCAATTTCGGTGCCTCCCATTCGGCCTGTCCACAGCTCCTCGAGTCTTCACCAGAGTAACCAAGGTGGTCGCAGCAGCCTTACTATGCCAACAGGTCCATCTCTACATCTACTTGGACGACTGGTTGATAGTTGGCCCTACTCGCCAATCCACCTTGGAAGCTCTCACAAGGACTATCCAGCTTACATGTACCTTACACCTAGGTTTTATTATCAACACTGCGATGTCCTCCCTGATACCTACGCAAACTTCTACCTTCCTCGGAGCATCTCTCAACACCATTACGGGCAAAGCCTCATCTACCCTCGAAAGATGTATAACACTGGAGGAATGTGTTCATCTCTTCATCTCTCCATCTCTCCCAGCTCGAGGTTGGCTTCGTCTGTTGGGTCTCATGGCCAGCTTGGTGTACATCGTTCCTTGGCGCAGGATGCGTATGCGTCCACTTCAACTCCATCTTCTCCATCATTACCGCCCACTTTCGGACCCTGTTACCAAACAAGTCCCAGTGTCCTCCTTCATCCAAACACATCTGAGATGGTGGCTATCTCGCGAGAACCTACTCATAGGCACAACGTTTCCACGACCATCACCGTCAGTGACTCTTACATCAGATGCCTCGGAGATGGGTTGGGGTGCTCATCTGAACGATCAATCACTTAGAACTACTAGCTGTCTTCAAAGCCCTCCAATCAGCACCAGGGTCGTCTGTTTCTGGTGAGGACAGACAATTCTACGGTAGTATCCTTGAATCGTCAGGGAGGCACTCATTCTCCCTCCCTCTGTCTTCTAACTTGGAAGCTCCTCAGTTGGTGCCTTCCTCTACATACATGTATCTCCCTACAAGCCATCCATCTAGCAGGGAGCCAAAATGCCATCGCAGACGCCCTCTCACGGGGACGATCAGTCCCCACAGAATGGACTCTCCATCTCCCAACATACAACAAGTCTTCAATATCCTGGACACCCCCCACATAGATCTCTTTGCATCTCACCTCAACAATCAGCTGCCAGTCTTTTGCACACGCTACGCCCATCCTCGGGCCTTTGTGACGGACGCCCTCAACATCGACTGGACGAACATATTAGGCTACGCCTTCACCCCAATTTCCCTGCTGACAAGAGTTTTAACAAAGATAGAGAGAGAAAGATGCAAAATCATTCTCATCACGCCTCTATGGCCTCGCCAGGCTTGGTTTACCAGACTTATTGACCTCCTCATCAGCGCTCCTATAATCCTCCCAAAACGGCCAGACCTCCTTTTCCAACCTATGTCAGGGCTGTTCCACCCAGACCCGGAGAGTCTTCATCTGTCAGCCTGGATGCTATCAAACTCAACCTACGACAGGCAGGCCTTTCTGAGGACGCTGCAGCCTTGGCGGCCAAGAGCAGACTTACGATAACCGATTACATCATTACATCAAATGGTGCACCGACAAGACAGTTGATCCCCTCTCTGCATCTCTAACGGACATTGGGGATTTCTTCTTCCATCTCTTTCATTCTGGTCTCCAAATCTCGGGGTTACATATACGGGGTTACAGATCTGCGATTACCATTATCCATGGCGATATTGAAGATGGATCTAACCTGTCAAACAACCTGGCTTTTCACACCTGATTAGAGGAATGTTCACAGAGAGACCTCCTTTAAAGAAACTTAGTTCTTCACAAACTAGCCAGAGCTCCGTTCGAACCAGCTGTCTCTTTATCCCTCCACAACTTGACCATTAAAACAGCAGCCACTGCTCGCCAGAGAAGTGAACTCCATGCCCTCACAATTGAATCGGGCCACTTACATTGGGAACCGGGAGGCATCCGTTTGATTCCCCACATTCAATTCCTGACCAAGAACCAATCTCCGGATTTCTCCCCTCCAGACATTTTCGTTCCCAGCCTGACTTCATTCTCAAACGTCCAAGAGGACAAACTTTGATGCCCTGTCAGGTCCTTAAAGTTCTACTTAGCTCGCACCAAAGCATTCCGAGGAGATGCTAAACAATTTTTCATCACAACAGTTCGCCCACATCACCCAGCCTCTGTGACCACAATTGCCAGGTGGATAGTTGAAGCAATCTTGACCTCGGCTCCTAATCAACAACCACAACCTAAGACCTCAACAACGTCACATAAGAGTCGACCCTGTAACCAGCATCAATATAAGCCAAAGAAAATCCAAAAAGCAGATGTTTGTTCATCTCAGGCTCTCCCAGATAAGCCACAGAAGATGATGGCACCGTCTCAGGCTCAACACCAACAATATGGAACTGTCTCTCCCCCTTTAGGTGCAGTCCAAGCTCATCAGAGCCAAAAGGAGATGTTTGTTTGTCTCAGGCTCTCCCAGATAAGCCACAGGGGATGATGGTATCGTCCCAGGCTCTCCAAGATAAGCCAAAAGGAGATGTTTTTCGTCTCGGGCTCTCCCATTATAAGCCACAGGAGACGATGGCACCGTCTCAGGCTCAACACCAACAACATGGAACTCTCTCTCCCCCTTTAGGTGCAGTCCAAGCTCATCAGAGCCAAAATGAGATGTTTTTCATCTCAGGCTCTCCCATATAAGCCACAGGAGACGATGGCACCGTCTCCGGCTCAACACCAACAATATGGAACTCTCTCTCCCCCTTTAGGTGCAGTCCAAGCTCATCAGACATGCAGCTTGACTACATCTTGGGCTCACTTCCAAGGAGTCCCATCACAGGGACATCCTGCAAACAGAAGGATCAGTGGGCAGACAGGTCCTACAGGGGGCAGCATGAGCATCATCCCAGAAAGTCCACAGACCATCCTAATATAGGAGTCTTTATAGGGCTTCTGACGGGTATGTCTTAACAACCCCTTTCTGCTCATTCTTTTCAGATAGGCCTTAGTTAAGACATTCACTTACGTAGCTCCACTCTGCATGACCTCCCCACCCTGCTTGTTTCTGGTGCTACTCTGCATTTGTAGGTAACGAAGGTGATTATTTTCTCTAATAGAATCTCCCAAATCTGCAGATTTGAGAAAATACTCACCTTCGTTACCATCCATCCCTTTATTTGTGTTCTAAGGAAAAAAAAGGGGCGAGTTACGGGTTTTCCTCCTTCTCAGGGCCATGCAGGGTATGGAGCTACGTCATATGCTTTGTTTTTACCAGCGGGCTTGTGTGCGCATGCGCATTGGAAATGCATTTGTAGGTAACGAAGGTGTGTATTTTCTTAATAGAATAGAAAATCCCTGCAGATTTGGGAGAATTTGAGGGTAATATATGGGTGTTATTTTCATATCGTATCCTGTTAAGATCATAGACAAAAGAATGATCATATTTTCCTTATTCAGCTATTATGTAAAACTGGTAGCAGATTATTATTGAACGATATGTATTTCCTTAAAGAATGTTCTGTATTTTCAGCACCTTTCGATTTGGGGGTTCAGGATCAACCGTCAACTTAGTTTTGTATACGTTATTTAGTGTATAAAACTGCTTTAAACTTGTCAGAAGGATTCAGGCTTGTTTGTTGGGATCAACTTCATTTGAGAGACGAAGGTATCAAATTTTGGAGACGAAGATATCACCCCACCATGGCTATGATGACTCCCTTTTCGACTTCCCTCCAACCATAGTGTTTGCCAAGTAGCTCAACCTATCTAGCCAGGAGTCGTGATCGGGGAATACAGATATTCTGGACGGTGAACTTTTAACTTAAACTGCATTTTTATATTTTGAGATATGAGGGTTGTAACTTTGTCATTTGGACTTCGGATAAAAGTAACCTAAATCTAGGAAAGTAGAGTTTAATATTGGGGTTTATTTAAAGGTCCTGTGAAGAGTGTATTTACCAAACTTTATTTTTTGGTGCTGTTATATTGATTGGTATGAATTAAAAACAATTTTAAATGTTTTTTTTTGTGTCGAGTGGATTATTAATTGTTTATCTAATAATCAAAAATTGACCCCCCGAATTTTAACTAAACGTTCGTGACGTACACAAGGCAGAGAATTTTACACTCACGGAGCTAGGCGGTATGGTTTGGTGCCAGACTTTGATAACAGTCTAATAATAATAGAGGGTCGAGTTGTCCCCGTCACGGTACAATGCACACTTAGCGTTGTCATGCACACACACACGCATTTTAGGCCAGAAGCACGGGAGAATTACTCTACGAAAAGCTAGCAGTAACATGCGAAAAACATGTCCGAAAGAGAGGAGAGTTATCTGTGAAATGCAGCGCAAGCCCCCATCATGCGGTCAGAACACACACCGAAGGCAATGCTAACATTACGGTGTTATTTTATGAAATAACAGAAACAGTTGAGTCAAAGTTCTGATCATTTAAAAAAAACTCAAAACAAGCACAGGCATAATGAGAAAGGTTTAATGTTTTTATGTTTGTCTTGTCAGGATATAAAATCAGACACGATGTTTTTATTAATGCGGAAAATCACAGCATGTTTTCATGCCGTGAACAATGAAACGGTGAGCATGGTGTGAACATGTCGTTTTGCACGGAAGTGGACTGGGTTATGCATGGGAGTATTACTAAATGGCCACTTACCCCGAGTCTTTCTCGCTTAAAAAAAAACACCTCTCTTCTTCGTCGGAGCCTTCACAGCCTTCTTACTTAGCGGGAATATCGTTGGAATTGCATCTGGTAGCAGCATGGCCTTATAAGCCATACCGAACTGGCTGTGAAGGCCCCGTTCAAAGCATGTCTGCTCGAAGTGTGCACTGCTCTAGCAACACTCTGCATGCAGTGGTGCGCTGTATACTACGCATACTTGGGCAAGTGCCGTGGATCGCGGATCGCGGATCAGGAATTGCCTCAGTGTACGTCACAAATGTTATGTTAATGAGGGGGTATGGGCGTGTCGAAAAGCACCCCCTAAATTTAAAAATTAATATTTGTATGGTATAAACGTGAGGGGAAAATTTACAAATGACAAATATATGTTCCAGTAGGCATACTTTATTGTATACAATTAAAAAAACACCTATTTCATAGGACCTTTAATATTGTCATATTGTGTATATCTTCTAACATTAAGGAAGTCAATAAATAGGATAAATATAAGGGGTACCTAGACGATCTATTGATTTTAATTAGTTGTACATGTACATAGTGTAAATAAATATTTAGTAAAATTTTCAGAAGCTTTAATTTGATTTCTTTGTTGGTGTGTTTCTCTTGTGACTTGGCCCAGACGCATTGCGCGTGAGGGCAGGTGGACCCGGGGGTTGTGACAGAGGTGGTCAGTCATGAAGATGCTGTGCTGTTGCAGGCTGTTCTAACAGTAGCAGAAAACTGCAAACATGGAAGAAATCGGTTTGTGCTGTCCATGGACCTTTGCATCATGATGACATTTCTCCTGAGGACGATCAGAGCATACTGATCGAAACGTCGAGTTGTACCACCAGTTCTTTTCAGAACTAATTACTACTCAATTGAGATTCCACATGGTGTCACCGCAATTAGTCTTACTTATCATGATGACTGTCCATGTCTGAACCTCTACATGTAGGCTCTTGTAACGTTGATCATGTACAGTTGGAACATACAATACAATACAATACAATGAAGGCATTTATATAACGCTCTTACACAAACGGTATCACAGCGCTTTACAGTGAGATGCACATCACATTCACCTTTAAAAAAAAATATGTTGTGTAGGTTAAAAAGTTACAATATTGGCAAATATGAAAGTACCTTAACAAAGTAGCAATTTAATGAGGAAAAAAAACCTTTTAATATAAATAATTATATAATAATCTTTTTATTGTGACGGAGGTTACGTGATGGATATTACAATTGATTGGACATACCCTCCACAGTCAGTCTCAGAGATGTAGCCCAACTCAAAGTAACAATTATTCCATGCTTATTATGACCCCAGCACATAAATGAATCTAACACTGTTACAACATGTTCTAACAGAAGAAAGATTATGCCATATATGGGTATAAAGTACTTTGCAAAAAGGTTTTTGAAAGGGTACCCACAGTGGCAGCCTCAGTAATTTCCATTGGGGCCGAAAGATTTGATCAAACTTTATATTTTAGAAAGTTCAGATAATCTACTTTCATATGATACACAACACTGTAAAATTGGTTTAAAAAAATTGACTTTCGTGTCCTATTTTTCAATGAATCGCCCAACGTATGTTCATAGCAGTTAACGTATGCATCACTTAACTCCAGAGGTCATGATTGTGCAATCCACTACTAATGTTCGCCGTAGCAGATGACGCTCGGCAAAATTTTGTAATGAGCAAGGACCAAAATCAAACATCGTTTACACAAGTTTGACACGCAGGAAATAGTTGAAATTCTGTCTATATACAGAATATAAAATGAATCTAGAATTTTAGTGCTGTTACATTGTAGGTGAGCTTAAAGATTGTACAGTTTTAAAAACGAATGCATTTTACACGATAATCTATTTCGTCAATTTATGCACAAACTAAAAAGTCAAAATGGCGTTGTCAAAAATAAAATAATTTCTAAAATATTTATACAAATTTAAAACATATCATTATCCAATCTTATCAATTAAATGTGCTAAGTCAGTGTCAGGAAATGAAAGAACAAACACTCATCATAAAGTAAGACGTTACATACAATGTACATCAACAAAAATCAACAGTTCTGATAGACATTGACACAGCCAGGATGTAGCAAGGACATATGTAGTCATTAGAGTGATTATTGTGCAATCATTATTACGTAGTCACTTATAATGCAAGTTTTTATGACTTTGACTTTGCAGCTGTTTGCTGAATCTAAGGATGAGGTTGGTCTTGTTCTGTTTGGTACTGAAGGAACTGCCAATCATCTGTCAGATGATGGATATGACAATATCACTGAAGCAAGACCTTTAGGACTTGTGGATTTAGACTTGATCCAGTATATCAACACTGACGTTCAGTCTGGATCAGAATCTGCTGATTGTATCCTTTATGTTACATTATGTACTTACTGGGACGTTACATTTGATGCACAAGGGCATTGTCATTGCAGAGATAAAATTACAAAAGTTTCTCATTGGCTCACGTACATACACCATACATGTGTGCATTCCCATTGTTTGACCTTGACCATGGTAATAATAATTTATTATAATAATAATGGACACTTATATTGCGCTGGTACAATGTATCTGCCAAGTTTGATGCTCATGGTGCGTGAACATTATTACCCCTGTCATTGGGGCAGTTATATCATTCCTAGAACCATCTCAACTCCCTGGGGAGTATGCAGCCCATACATGTACTCCTATACATGTACTCCTGAGTGAAGCAGAAGAAGTGTCTTGCTCAGGGACACAAGCACCACGGTCATGACCAGGATTCGAACCAACATTCTGATGACTCGGCCATCAGAACACAAATCCGATGCACTAAACCGCTCGGCCATGGTACCCCATTAGATAAGAATATTTTCCCCGTTTAAAACTGCCGCAAGGTGGTACTCTAATCTGTGATGACGTCATCAAACATATTTTTGAAAATGATAAGATGTCACTAGTCACTTTATTCTCCCTAAGTCATATTCAAATTCCCTGACATTGGCTGCAGACTTGTTTGTTGAACTTCCGGGTTCAACCAGAATAAAAGGTCAAATTGGGGTTATGTCTGTGTACAACATGTCGCATAAATTGATGTCTGTAATATGATGCAGAGATTGTGAATATATCTGTTGTGGTTAATGAGATATGATTTATTTGAAATATTAAACTTTGATTTAGTGTAATTCGATATCTAATAAGATCATCATGACGTCACAACTTTACAGATAACTACATGATAAGGTCTAAGTACATGTATGTAAGTTTTAAGGTAGGCTTGGGCGATGACATAATATTAATATCGAATATCGCTATATATTTTTTAATTTGATTATGATTATCGAGATATCGGCAAATCGCGATGAAGAAAAATACATCGCGATTAAATAAAAAATCATCGATTGTCAGTCGGGTCAGAAATTCCATGGAAAAAACTTAGTGAAGTCTTTTCAGCTTTCGGAAGTGAGAAACAAAATTGAACTACTTCTGTGGTAAGCCGACAGTCATATCACAAAGGAGCTGCCAGACAGGGCGTTGTTTAAAATCCACCGCTACTCAAAGAAATCTATTCAGACAGATTAAGTGTTGGGGATTGAATGGGGTATTTGATCAACAATGTGTAGACAATGTTTACATCTCACTGTCTATCCATGGTGGTCTGTGACTCTGGCTGGCGCACCACGTGTGAGTACATTATATCATGCATATTTAAATATATTCAGAATATGGGCGTTACCTTAAAATTCAACAACAAACCAACACTTGCAGTAATTGCAGGTGCTATGTGCTCACATTAGTCATGAATTAAATCAAAGCATGGAACAGCAGTGGCTCAAATTTGGGGGATTAGAACATTATTCTATTATACCATACTGGGACTCTTGTCTAGTGATAAAACACATACATGTACATACTCTTGATAAACCATGTGACGTTTATTTAAAATAGTACAATCCAAACTCGGTCACATTTTCCGAATTGCAAATGACGTGTCACAATCACATTGTTTTATTCTACCAAAGTACTATGCAGGAATAAACCTAGTCACGTGACATAGTCGCGTGGAATGCGAGTCATGTGAACTTGGGCTGATGAATTGATTGGGACGCCCAACGCAATAACCATCCCACATAATTATTATGCAATCGAATTTGCCAATGGCCATGGTGCACTCGTGAACGGCGCGGTTGCACATGTCTCTCAGGTAAGCACTGGCAATTTATTGTGACACTTGTAGATGGGTATATATTAGGCCTGTGCGAATAATTCGAATATTCGCGAAAAATTGTTGCTAATCGTACTCGTATTCGCGGTTTTTGAATTATTTGATTAATCGCGCAGGCGCAAATACCTGCAACTATTCGCGAATAATGATCAATTGCCTTTGAACCATTCATAACTTGCGGCCGTGAAGTGTTTGCTTACTATTCACAACTACTATTCACAAGTAATCCTATTAAGCTGGCAATTGCACCGTTTTGTCTAGTCATGGTGGTAAGCTTTGTACTTGTAGTGTTTGCAAATAGTAATGCCTTTGAGGAAGCCGACATGGCAGGCTGGATGGTTGTGACTGCAGCGACTGTTACCTGCTGAATGACGATAATGGTGCACTCATTTGTCCTAAGTAACTGTCTTGTCATTGTTCTGTTCATAGCCTTTCTGATGTCTAAAGCGCTTAAGAATAAATGTAATACAGTGTAATACATTTGTATGAAGAATAAATCACTTCATCACTGCCAGCAACTGGACAATAGGCATTCTGGAGCAGTGGCGTAACTAGGGAACAATTTTCGGGGGAACTACGGTTTGCACCACTTTTTCTAGGGGGAATATCAATACTTGAATCCTGCAGTCTCAAACAGTAACAGTAACCTATTTTTTCTAAATTCTGCACCCACGGGGGGTACTTGTAAAGTGCTGAATGAACATACTTCATATTTTTGTAGCATAAACTTGTGCTAATGGTAATTAAATTTGAACACTACAAAATCATGTAACGTTTTTGTTTTTGAAGAATAGCTGGGGATGACGAATTTATGATTAAACAACTGCGATTAATTTACACTAACTTGAATATTTCATGTTGTTTATGTATTACACATCGATTTGTTTGAAAATGTCAATTTATTTTCATAAATATTAACTACGAAAAGCATGGTTCTATTGGTCACTGCCTTTCGCATTGCGGGTGTAATTGCCTTTGCACTTGCAGGTAATGTAAGGAGGTCTACTGATGAGTAATGATAAATCCCACCGATCCACTTATTGCATGACGTTATTGTTTGCCACGCCCCATTTGGTTCCCAAGAAAAGTTTGTCCAATAATGATAACGTAATTTGCGGTGAGCATAAGTCAATCACAAAACGCATAGGCCGTCGTACAAAATCAGTTCAGGGTACACGCACCACGTGTGTGCCTGAACCAAAGGTTTTTAAGCATAGTGCGGGGCACATTGCGGAAGCTTTGGACGTAAACAACGAATACGTCTAAAAAGTGGCCCCTGCATGAGCATAAACACGTACTGCTTGCATGGTTATTTTTTATTTTGTGTAGAGGACTAGGCTAATCGATTTGAAATAACGGGGGGACCGTTAACTTATTGGTATTTCTCTTAACGGCGACTTAAATATAAACAAGATCTCTTCAATGCGTTCATTTTATGTGGTTTAGGTGGACTTCCCTCTGTTGATATGGGATGAACGTAACTGCGCGTGACTTAGCATGTGCTCAATGTGCACTGTTAATGCTAATTGTGCTGGAAGTTTCCCACGCTGCCAGAGTAATAACTCGACGGCGATTGGATTTTCACTTACGAAAATGTATTATTTCGTGTACAATTTTGCAAGAAATAAAGAAAAAACAACAACAGGCATTAAAGAGCTTAATGTATGTGTTTGTTTATTGTCTGAATGTTACAAATAGGCCAGAAATTACTATCAAAGCAATTGTTTTTAATGTTTTAGTACTTTTATAAACCGCGGGAAAAAATTGGCCAACTATTCGCGAATAGTTGATTATTCGCGAGAGTTGCCGCGCGATTAATCGAATAGTAAATTTTACTATTCGCCCAGGCCTAGTATATATATATTGTCGGCTCTAAAGCACTCATGTGTTAAAAAAAATAATTGCGATATTATCGAAAATTGCAATATATGTTCGACGATATATGGTGGATGAAAAAAATCAGTATCGCCCAAGCCTATGCTTTTGTTTGTAGATAATTAAGGGGTTATAAAGAGAATCAGAAAAAGTTTTTTAAAAATTTCAAGGTGTTGGTGCTGTAGCACAAACACCTAATTACTGTAGCCTCTTACTGACATTTGATATGGAACATTTTTGCCCCTAGTAATTAGTGATCAATTATATTTAAAGAAACAATCCTAGTTGTTCCTTTCATCAATAATTGAACATGAGTATCCATTTACATGTACATGTAGGTAGCAGTACAACATACATGTACGTTGTACAGTATGTGATTTTGACTAGCCAGTTGGTTCAGTTAGAGAGGATTTTGAAACTGCCCTGTTATTGGCATTTGGCCAGCGGACCATTGTAACGTTGAATCCTGGTCATGTACTCCATGTTCATGCACATACATGTACATGTAGGGCTGTACCAGGTATCCAGGTATCCAGATACCCGGCCAAAACTGTCATTACCCGGTTCCATTTTTCGGTTCCAATTACCCGTAAACGACTTTTTAAAATTAGGACTTAACATTTGAACGGAGTGAACAGAAATCTGTGACTCTTAAACAATGTAATGTTTACACTAAAAAATCATAATCCAAAGCCAACATGACGTACGGGATATCCTTATTTAGAAGGCAGCTGTGCGGGAAGGCGAAAGCACATGAATTGTTTTCCTCCCAATGGGTTCCGTCCACATCACCTTTGACCAATGACATAATTCAACACATGTTTTATGAACATGAACAACCAACCTGTGCTCTAATCACGCACACACCATGTGCAGTGACATGGTCTTCTAGTCTCCTGACTCAGTCACACATGATGGTCAGGTACATGTAGGCCGCTCAATGGTGCTTTCTTTTGTACGTCGTACATTTATAACTCGGGTTATCAAAGACAGACATTTTTGTAGTGATCAGTTTTATTTCAGAAATAACTTTCAGTAAATACAATACAAGTACTTATTTCAACAAGAGGTTTTACTTTAATAAAAATTACACAATAAAGAAAAGATCGAATTAAGTATGGTATCCTCTGTATTATAAAGTATGGTATGGTATGATATAGGATTTAAGGCTTTGCATGGTGGGAAATGGTAATTAGGAAAGTTTTCGGAAGCACCATGTAACAAATCTCTAAAGTAGAGGTGTTGGCTCTGAGTATGGTATGGTATGGTATCCTCTGTATTATCAATTTTGTTACCATTTACAGTACATGTATTTGTGCACCACCGCAGGTACATGTATGTTTTCAACAAAAATGAAAACAGCTATCCAGGTATCCGAAGTTTCCTTATTTCAGCTATCCGGTTCCAAAAATATCCGAAAATGCACAGCCCTACATACATGTACAGAGAGTATGTGTACTGTAAAACCATGCTTCTTATCATTATTTTGTGAGATGTACTTTAACCCTTTCAATACCATTGTCGACTTTCGTCGACAGCGCACCTACCTACGCTTCTTTACCATCGTCGACTTTCGTCGACGAGAGCAGTGCCGGTGTTCAAGAGGGTCCACTAATTTATTTGCTGCCCTCTGCTGTTAATTTGTATACAGTTGAAAAGAACACATCATAAGCTTTCCAATGATGTATAGAACAATAGGGGTCACCATTATGACCTTTTGAGAAAACTCTGATCAAAGTTTTTCACATGCGCTAATTTTCCGAAAGTTTTTCCAACATTTTGTCACTATGGATGAGCGAAATGCTCAGTTACTGGATGAGCTTTTTGCTGATAGTGATTCTGAGAATGAATCAAATGATTCCGAGGAAGATTCTAGCCAAGAATCCGAAGATATTTCGTCAGAATCTGACGACAATTTGCCCGGGCCAAGCAGTGCAAGACAGGCTACCGCGCCGGGAATGGCGTGCCGCGGGATGCGTGGTGTGCGAGTCCGTGGTGGTCGGCGTGGCCGTGGAGGTGGTCACAAATTGTATGTGTGCCCTAGAATATATCTTATTTTTGATGTATTCATGTTCTTTCCTTGTGAAAGAAAAATCTTGTCTTTGCCAAAGAAAAAACAATAAATTGAGTATATTGTGCGCGGAACTAACCCGTTGTGAGAAAACATTCATGTGATTGCGCCTTGCCGTGCCCTGCCTTCTAAATAAGGATATCCCGTACGCCATGTTGGCTTTGGATAAGGACATGATTTTGCGTACTAAAATACTATTTGATATTATTAAACTAACAAACTGCAAAAAATTTACGAATCTAAATTCAGAACTTGAATATTAATATGTTTCTATCACAATGAACTTTAGTTAAATGTCAATAAACCTGTCAATAAACATTGTTTCTTGAAAGAATGAATTTTTACCAATTTGGGCCCCTTTTTCTCAAAATGGGACCAAACTTGACTATACCCTGTTGAACGTGGCATCGTGTTGATCGGTCAGTCAAGAAATGAGTCTAAAATTTAGGATGCGCACTCACCAAAAATAACTTAACAAAACGTATCGGTGTAAGTTTTGTCTACTTTTTAATTAGTATTCAGCCAATTTGTCCCCTCCATCAATGTTTGACGATCCATAATTCGCAGCTCATCATAAGCAACCGCATTTCGTCCCTCATAAACGTCTTTTCAACTGATAGGAGATTAGGTGATTGTAAAAATTTCGTCCCTCATGAACGTCTTTTCAACTGATAGGAGATTAGGTGATTGTAAAAATATGCTGCCCAATTGAAAGGATCAAACCCGCAACCTATAATACCTTTCAAATCCGACTGATTATGGATCCTACTGTTGGTTTCAAAGACAATGACCGACTTAACACCTCCTTTTTATGTCTTTCTTTTGAAACAAACGGCGGGTAAATAAATGTAAATGTTGGTGATATGCTGAGGGATGGTCAGTGGCACATCAAAATAATTACACAACAAAACCAATTTCAACACTACTTTTTTATTACGACAACAATCAATGTGAAAGACAACAATTAATGTGGATGTCCCCTATAATTAAATCCCCTCTATTAACACATCATGGTGCACACTCCAGTGTAGATACAAACCAGCAGTTATTGTCCCACTAATCCAATTACTGTGAACAATAGGCAAACATTCCATCCTGAGCAGCTAGTTTGATACTTGTTTGTAGCATGCTGCAGCCAGGCTGTTTGAGTCTTAATGATTGGATACAATGTATCAGTTAGACAAAAGTGTATGGAAAATGTCTGTAAAATACTACAAAGCCGTTATCTTAAATAAAATTGCTCCTAAAAGTGTAAACAGTACATTGTTCAATTGTCAAAAATTTATGTTCACACCGCTGAAATGGTAAGTCCCAATTTTAAAAAGTCGTTTACGGGTACTCGGAACCGAAAAACGGAACCGGGTAATGACAGTTTCGGTCGGGTACCCGGATACCCGGCACAGCCCTAGTACACAAATGTATTTCTAGTCAAACATTCTCAAAACCTTTACAAAGTACATTTACAGGTCAAAATGAATCAACCATTTTTGACTGGTAAAAGCCTTGTCTTGTATTGTTGTGGGTCGTCAAAATGACAGTCAAATCCAGTCAACAATGCCCCTGTGTGCACAGTTGGTTCAGCAGTCAAAAACAGGCAGTTGACTGATTTTTGTCCACAGCTACATGTACATGTACATGTACTTGCCACAAAAGTTCAGCTACGTTGTATACTACTCAGAACAATTTAGGGAACACCGCAATAATCTCAGTTTAAGCAAGGTCATTTATTTCAGATAAACACAATGTTTCACAGAATTGCACAATGAAACAGATGATAAAGGATGCATGTAGTGATTACACATTTCATGACATGACTACTGAAAGAGAGATGGGGTTGCAAATGAAAATCCCGCTTCATGGAACATTTCAAACCTATTTGATGTAAAAAATCCGGTGTTCCCTAAATTGTTTTGAGTAGTATATTTAGGAGGGTTTGGCTGATTTCACCTTGAAAAATGAATTAAAATGTATTTAAAAAAAAAGTTGGCTAGCTAAAGTTTTGACCACATCACCCCTGTTTACCAAACACCTTTAACCCTTTAATGTACATGTACGCCTACAGTATACAAACCTGATCAGGACAATCATTGTTATTCACTTGTTATTCCAGCTGCATTTTGTATCAACTGAAGTGATAGTGGACATAATCATTGTCATTGATGTGTTTCACATATATCATCAGTGCTCATAGCAACAGGTTAAGAAAAGTGACTTTGCTATGTACACGTATATGGGTCCCTCCACACTAATGCATACAAAAGTGTGACATGAAAGAGGAACACGGATTTATAATTTTGATAAAGTAAAACATTTTGTCTTGTTTGTTCCGTGTACATTCTAAGCCCTTAGAAGATGGTGCTAAAACTAAGACTTAGTGAGTATTTAAAAATATGACAGGAATATCATATTCAACATGTATCATATTCAACATTCAACATGTTTGTCACAGCGGGACAAACATTTTGTTATAAATTGACAGGAAGTAACTACATGTATTAACCCTCCTATGCCCAGGCTGAAATTTGGCCCAGTAAGCACCGCACCCACAGACAGTCACTTGAGTATTTTTGGTTGCATTGCCAATTGTTCACACATGTGTATAAGAGTGCTGGAGATAGTGGCAAAGTCAAACACACTTGTGTACAAATGTATGTCTTACAAGTTATATAATGCAGAGTCACACAGAGCTGTGTATGTACTGCATAAGTTACAGTCGAGTGGTTTTGGTTTGACCTCCTACCATAGCCACATTTGAGTGCACTGCACAAAGTCAATGGGTTGGGAGTGACATACAAATTGTGAGTGTCTTTGATTGTTAAACCTACATTGTATAGGAGGGTTTTTAATAAAATGAACTGGTTCACCCAAAGGTTGTCCCATAACATTACTATCCTATTAAGGATTGTTACCAGCCAAAGTCAAGTCAACCCTTGCTGAAGGCATATAGAATTATAGATAATCTTGTCACATACATGTAGACATAAATTTGTCCCAAAATGTCTGTCCATGTTACATGTACATGTATGTACATGGGTCATTCCATGAACGTGGGACCCAAAGTGTGACATGGAGGTCAAAATTTCAAGTTCATTAAATAAAGAAAAACAATATCAGTTTTGTTACCTTATTTATCATAGTTTTGTAGGTTGTCATCTTTTAAAATAATAGATACAAACATTAACACTGGTGTCATGTATTTACTTCCTGCTTCACTTGATATGAGGTTAACGATGTAACAAAATTACAAGGGGACACCGTGTCTTGTTACGTTGTGTAATATACTGACTAAAGTTAATGGATCAAAATAGAGGAGACCCAAGAAATTTTTGTTTGTTGTCATAGTAGGTCTGTATGAGATGCAACAATAGGTGAAAGTTATAATCATCAGCTCGTACGATGTAAAGAATAACACAGGCCCCAATATCTGAAATACATGGGAAAACACAAGTGTCCCACGTTCATGGAATGACCCACATGTATATGTTCACATTCTAATTTCTTAAAATACCCAGAAGATTTTATGTACATGTATGTTCATTTTGGCTTTTTGTCTCTAACAGTTCTTAAGATGTTAATGGACAATCTTTGGGTCAATTAATTAATTCAATTCTCTCTTTTCTGTCAATCTAAAATAAAATTGTCTGTCCATGTGACAAACGTTACATCTTGAAGATGACCCTACAGTATAATTTCTTAATTACATGTACTCCCAAAATATATATCTTATTGTTTGGTAAACACAACCATAAATGGCTTAGGAATGTACATGGACAAATTGGGACAAAATGCTTGATTCTATATTACCCTTCCATGTCTCACTCCAATAGTTGTCCTTTGGTATACATGTACATTAGTGTGGACAGATCCATCTCGGAAGAATTTCACCAAATTTGGCACAGTTATCAATCACATTACAAACAATAAAATTGTATGGTAAGATTACAATCACCTGATTGAACCAGAAATAATGCTTGGGAGAATTTGATATCACATGTAAATTTATGAATATAAATATATGTTTCATGATCCTAATAACAACTAGAGGTGTTCGACTATGCATCATATGTGATGACGTCATCACCTAAAGTTGTTAAAAGACAAGAGTTACTTCAGGAGATATGAGTTTTCATAATATATAAATAAAATGACATTTAATGTGCTATACTGAGTACATTAACTTCCGGTTCAGTCACGTGACTGAATTTATACTTCACACAGAAGTAATACATTGGATGTATTTTATCATCATCCTAAATGTGATGAAATTCTGTTCGATAATTTCTGTAATATGAAAATATTCTCTTTTAAATACTGCTAGGGAGCGCTCTGATCTGTCATGACGTCATCAAACATATTTGTTATCGATGAGATATGACTAGTCACTTTATTCACAGTAGTCCAATATTCACCTTCCCTACCATATTGGCTGTAGATATAATAGTGCATGCTGCAGAATATTTTTTCCTGTTGAACTTCCGGTTTCAACTGGAAAAAAGGTCAAAATTGGGTCATGTCTGTGTACGAAATGTCACATAAATCAAGGTCTCTACGATGATGCAAAGGTTGTTAATTTATCTGGTATGGTTCATGAGATACGATTTTTAAAAATATTAAACCTCGCGATTTGATGTAATTTGATATCTGATGAAGTCATCATGACATCACAACTTCATTATGATATTAAATATATTTACTTTCATGTCAACGTAAAAGTATTTGTGAAATTATAAGTTAGTCTGAACGTTGCAAATATGGTTTTCTCTTCAGAAACGTTTCACGACAAAACTCGCATGTGGTGCTGCGTATGACTTGACATGAGACTATTTATGGCTACATGTACACATGGAGTTCAGTTCGAACGAAATGTGACATACATGTAGTTCAAGATCTTTAAGATGATGCAAAGATTGTGAAAATATCTTGTGTGGTTCATGAGATATAATTTTTTTGAAATATTAAACTTTGATTTAGTATAATATCTGATGACCTCACCATGACATTACAACCTAGGATACAACTACATGTTAAGGTCTAAATATGTGTTAAGTTCCAAGGTGTATGTGTTTTTGTTAGATGAGTCTCACTGAGGAGAAGAAAAAGTTATAAAAAAAAATATAAAAAAAATAACAAGAGGTATTCGTGCTGTAACTCGAACACCTAATAAAATATCTAATGTAGCTGGTCTGACCTTTTAACTCCGGTGTAAACAGGAAATTCAAAAACATATTATAAGCAACATGTATTGGTCTTTAATTCCAATTCCTTAAATTTTAATTCCTTAAGTTAAATGTATATAATGTAGATGTTGATGCACTTGTTGTTGCCATGGATCTCGCCATGGATCTCTTGAAGAAAAAGGTATCACAGGATAAAAGATGTAATAGCCTTCGTCTACTGATATTCTCTGATCTGGGTGGAGAATCCAGTGCTAACAATTTAGAAGGTGTCATTGCTGGACTCAAAGATATGAAAGTACAAGTCATTTTTATGTAAGTTGATCACAGTGGTGGTGATTGCATGTTAGGCTAAAAATCCAAGTCTGTTGTGTGCTATATGGTTCTGAAAATCCATGTACACGTACTATGTATGTTGTAGGGCATATATAAAGAAAGCAATGGTGAAAATGACTGAACCCAATCTATGAGAACTTCCGAAACTGTTGCAGGGAGCACATTCATCAGATTCTTACATGCACACAAAATACAATTTACGTGTACCTTAAATCTGTATTGGGTCCGTCGTTCATTTCAAGATCAATCGCTACCTGAAGCGTATAAAACAT
>CM055826.1:1654386-1669784 GCA_029582265.1 Zoroaster sp. YZ-2022
GTAATTTTAAAGCATTTGTTTTCTGTTCCTCATGTAAAATTGCAATGTTACAATGAAAATAGAAAAATTTACGTATTAAAAATATAACTTGAAAACACGGGCAACATCTTTTACCTTCTAACTAGGTTGTGTGGTTCACGACTGGCAGTTAGATTTTTAGGTATTCATTCTTACGTGGAATTTCAACAGGGAAAAGAGATACAGTACTCATTAAACTAAGTAAGTTTTTCATTAAAATTGGAAGAAAACAATTATTTTATAATTCAATCCCTATTGCTTCACCTTTTAAAGAGAAAGAAAACAATTACCCAGCAATTTGAATTTCGTTCGCTTGCAGAAAACTATTCTGCTGAGCTCAATGAATAGGGCCTATGCCATTTTAATAATGTATCTGCTATTGGCATATTAAATAATTTTTTTCATTCTCTACTACAGACCCTAGTGTCACTAGGGGTGCTTTATACACACATCAATTATTGAAATAACCTGTTTTGCTTTACGCAGTAGATTGACATGATAGAATCACCTCTACAGAATAGGTTTGAGTTTCCCCAGACACAAAATGTATCGCCCGTTTTGTTCGCTAGTTCGCATGTTTACTGCATATGAGACAGACATATTTTGCACAAAAATGTGAAGCATGCTAACTTTTTCAGTATTATCTCACGAAAATGATTCATATTATAAATTCATTGGACATTAATTACTGTTAAAACAAGCTTCTAAAACACTAAATTGTGACAAATCTAATTTCAGGTAGTATTTTTTTTTCCTTTTAAAGGAAAATTAACCGATAAACACTTCGCCAGTGCACACTTATTTTAAAATGTTCATAAATAAATCTTTGTAACCTGTGAACGTTTCATTTCGTTTGTGTCGTTCATGAGAAAATATAGTGAAAATGCATGCGTCACAAATGTCACATTTCTTCTGTATAAAAGAAAACAGACATTTTACTCAAACGATGTATTTGGAAACATGAATATTCGCCTCATTGCATATTGGGGCCCTCTAGCGGTGAAATTACGTACACATTACACTGACATCATTGAATATCACCAGAAAGAAACAACAGCTAGCTATAAATGGCTGTTCACAACAAAATGAAACACGCTTTATTGCGTAATTTTCTATTCGTGTATGAAATTCTTAAAGCGCGAGGACAATATGTCCCAGTTTTAGATGAACTCAGTGACGGAAAATAATACTGCACTAGCGCGCGTTGGCCTAACTGGGAATTATGCAGCCATTGGCTCATTATTTATCCATAAGCCACAGTAATATAGATCTTATCATGCCCTACTACTCTAGATCAGCGCATTGCTGTGCGGGTATCACTTTCAGTCACCAAGTTCATCTTAAACAGGACACGGATTCCATGCCCCGTCGAAAGTCTGCTCTCTGATCGTGACGATGCTATGTCCTGTATCAAGCGGTGGTAATGGGTAAATTCCAAAATTCCATTTGCACTTTTGCTTTTACGATCAACAACTAGAACCAACAAGAAGTCTTCCCACCACTCACAATGCTGGTTATGACGACTTTTGACAGAACAACACCCCCTACAACAAGAGTAGCAAAGGTTTCAAGCATACCGCGATCACCGACAAGGTTTACTACCATAAAGCGCGTGTCTGGACTAACAGTCCACCTATCAGCACAGATGGAGACGGAGTAAATTAATGGTTACAGCATTTCAACTTTAGGAGGAAGGTTAGTTATTTGGAGCTTGGGGCTTTGCGAAAGAAAGGATATAATGTAATGAAGATGGTTGGCATTCTGCGTTTTTCATTATTTTGAAATAAAAACATAGAAGTGTTCCAGATCCCGGTTGCTGTGCCTACTCTGTATGTTAATGTATAAATAAAAGATTTTATATATAATTGGGAGTTCATCAGTATGACCAAATGGTCGAATGTTAACCTACAAACTTGCTTAGGTATAAAGCTTATCAATATCCCCTATTAATATCATTCTTTACTCAACTCTTCACACTATAAGTAAGTTTTAAATTTTCGCTTGGGAAAACTATTCTAAGCTCAATGAATGGGGGCCTATGCCATTTTTATGTATCTGCTGTTATATTTAAGTTATTTTGTTCATTCTCTGTTAAGCCCCTGGTTACTTAGGATGCTTCAAAGATAAAATCGTCAGTCGTGCCCTTGAAACTGATGTAACAGAATATAGACTGTCCCTGGAATGGTGCTTCAGATACTGTCTGGAAGCACTACCAGACGCGTATAAATATGCTGGACTTGAATATGAACAAGAATGCTATTGTGGAAACAATGAGAACTACAACAAGCATGGGCGAGCACAGGACTCTGATTGTCGTCAGTATCAATGTCAAGGAAACTCAAACCAATTCTGTGGAGGTGGTCGGCGAATATCTATCTACAAAAGTAAGACAGGTTATTTGAATACTGATGTTTGTAAGGATTGATTGATCCTGAACAAAATGCCAATTGGCTAATCGTGAATTCCTCCAACAGTATTGTTGTACATGACATAAAATGGTGAAAGAAAAATGTACAGTGCCTCAATCATCATATGAAAAAAAAAGTAACTAGAACAGTTTATTTTCTATAAAAAAGGGCAGCAAATATTTTATTAATAAATGCTCAATACAGTAACGACAATCTGATTGGATGAACAGTAACCACGTGGGGGTATGGGCGTCGTTCGGTGGGGACGGAGGGACATGTTCCCTCCACTTTTTAGAGTGGGGACTGTATATCAATTACCCCCCACCCCCATCAAACACATACTTGTTGATGTCCATTAAATAAATTAAAATAAAATAAAAAATAAAACAAAAACAAAAACATGTTAGCCTATCCCGACTACTGACGAGTAGGCTGTACCATTGTTCTTGTAACACCAACAATATTAATAAAGCGATCAGAATGCACCACAGAACGTCCAGAGTCGAACATTTTTCGAGCCGAATCTACAATCCTGGACATCGACAGACTTGTTGGGATACTGGAACAAAATCGACCACCCCATTTTCCCATCTATTGGCGTCGATCGGTTTTGATTTGAGGCCAATTGGGGGACACGCATTTTCCACTTTTTAGGGGGGCGGCAACAGTATGTCAATATTTATACCCCACTATTTTGATGGCCTATAAAAAATCATGACCAAAATATTTAAGTAGGCCTACCCTGAATCCTGAAAAATATTCTACAGTTTTCATGCAACCCCATAAATGTAATAGAGGTCGTCATAAAGCACTCCTAACGTACTGCTGAACATCATTAGCCAGAATACTTCACAAACTTGAAAACTCCCACATTGCATAAGAGAGCACATAGAACCAACACATTTCCGGGCCCTTTATTGGGCCCCAGAAGCTCAGGTTCGAGCTGGATTTAAAAAAGTTGTTATTTACTTCAAGAAAAAAAAATCAACTCGCAGTTGTTTTGCCCCCAAAATGATGTCTAAGACGAAAAGCAGAGTGAGGCTGATGTGATCCAGGGTGCATCCTAATATTTGCCAAATCCAGGATCCGACACTACCTGCAAGGTCCCTCCACTTTTAAGTTTAGCGATCGACGAATTGTTTTATTCGAAAGTAAAAGTAGCCCCCGGTAATTTTTTTTCCCGTAAAATATTTGGATTGGGGTTACAGAACTTCCCCTACCACTTTTAGACAAACTCGGTGTCAAATATTTCGCGGTATTATTTTTTATCATTGAAACAAATAAAATATACATATAAAAAACGGGCCCCGGGGGAGGGGCGATAGCCCTGTGGGAGGGGTGATAGCCCTGTGAACGAGGTTGACGGAGCACGGGGAGGGTCATGGGGTCAATGTGGGGGACGGTGTCGTTCATTGGTCCAGCTCCCTATTTACCTACTACCCCAGTCGTAACTGGAAATATGATAAAGTCACTCAATTATAATGCGAAGATAAGCACAGTGGCGTGAGTACCCCAATAGAGACCATCTTTATTTATAGTGTATTCTTCATTCTCAACGTATGATCTGTTGGCATGAATTTAGTATGCCTAAAGACAATTTGTTTTATATAACAATCACAAGTAAGACTAATTGCGGTGACACCATGTGGAATCTCAATTGAGTAGTAATTAGTTCTGAAAAGAACTGGAGGTACAGCTCGACGTTTCGATCAGTATGCTTTCACAATGGACCATGTTTAACTATTTAAACAATTTTGCATGGTCACGAGTGATAATATATATACTCGGAATTGTATTAAACAAACCCGATAGACCTGTCACAAAAAAGAAAACAAGTTCTGGTAGAGGATTATTTACAGGAAATGATATAAGTTGTTACAGAAATCATCATCAACCTTTATACTATAAGTAAGCTTCATGTAAGTATGCATTCATTTATTTTGTTTTAGATTACCAATAGTGTATAAGTAGGGGTTTTAATGCATGACCCACAAAATCATGATCAACAGGGGAAACGAACAGAGAGGGCGCTATTTATTTTTTCACAAGTTCTACCTTCCTCAGGTCTATGACCCTGATGTCAAAGTAGGATAGGTTGAACATATTATTATTAAGAGATGTTAATGCATGGGTTGTACAATAATAACAAAATGGACTCAAATTTCCATTTAAAACGTACTTACATTTTAAAGCTGGTGATGGTATGAATCTTCCATAGAAATAATTTTGTCTGAGGTGATGTCATTTGAAAGAAAAGTGAAATATTTTCCAGAGTACTCTTTCCTAAATTCAGTATTAGAATTAATACAAATAATCTAAATGCGTCATTCTGTATTTCCTCGTTTACGACACGACATAATAATAATAAGCTGAATCTTTCACATGTTGGTTGTTTCCTGTATATATTTATTCAAATAGAGTAAGCATACATGTAGAATGAATTTTGCCAAATTGCACTTTCCCTTTAAGCTCAAAGTACAGACCGCTTGATGTGTTGTAGTCAATTCGATCTGATAATATTTACAAGAAAACTAAAGAAACAACTATTTAATGCATACACGTCACCGCACAAGTTTAACTTACGAGGTGTTGCTGTTGTTGTGTTGCCTTAGTACCTGTTTGTACACAAGTATACCCTCCATTTGTCCCTCCGTATTGTGACCTTTGTCTCGCAACAGTCTCTAGTCTGTGTTTGTCTGTCAGAAGGTTAGGGCACACAAACGTTTGCTTCATCCGAGTCTAAAATATTGTCAGAACTGTATAATTAGGTGTTCGGTATGGCACCCGAAACACCTCTTCTTCGGCTTCTTTTGCTTCTTCGGTTTCTTCTTATTCTTCTTCTTCTTCTTCTTCTTCTTCTTCTTCTTCTTCTTCTTCTTCTTCTTCTTCTTCTTCTTCTTCTTCTTCTTCTTCTTCTTCTTCTTCTTCTTCTTCTTCTTCTTCTTCTTCTTCTTCTTCTTCTTCTTCTTCTTCTTCTCCGGATAGACTGTCTACAAAAAACACATACTTGCACACTTCACATGAACTTCAAACTTGGCATATACTTAGAACTTAACACGTAGATGAAACATAATTTGTGACGTCATGATTAGGTCATCAGATATCGAATTACGATAATTCAAAGTTTAATAATAAAAAAATCATATCGAGGGATCTGAAAATCAATAAAATTACTGATTTAGTCGGGGAAAATATGTAGTTTATCATGAGTGTAAAGAGTGTGAAATATGTGACATTAGAGACGAGGATATGTTTGAGTTTGATATTTATTGTACTGAAAACACGACATTTTGTAAAAAAAGAAACACACTTTTCGTGAAAATTAACGCGCAATCTGTTATTTCCACTACGTCCGCAATACTCAATCGACTGGGCGGGGCATATAAAACAGTACGGCCGGCGGAACGGTAATAGTGTATGTCGCCCTCAATCGGCAGAAACAGATACTGAAATATTGTTTAAACGTCCATTTTAGCGAGTGCTACGGTTATATTTACTGATTTACTCAGAAAGAAATTGTATTTTTATGAAAATAAGAGTGTGAAATATGTGATATTACTGATGAACTCGTGCCAACTCGTACTCCAACCAACTCGTACAGTCAACCAACTCGTACTCTGGACAACTCGTACTCAACCAGCTCGTACTCCAACCAACTCGTAGTCGTACGTGCACATGTACAATACAATCGACGGTGTTTGTGTGGTGCCCACACAAATTCTTTCTACGAAATTGAGGAGTGTAAAATGGATCGCCAACATAGTCATAAAGGGTAGGTATCTTGAATTTAATTGTTAAGAGGATTTATTTATCTTCGTGTTTTATACAAGAAAAGCCATTTTTAAGCGTTGGGTTGGCTGGAATAGTAACGTTAAACTTTATGTAGTTGCATTGTGCCTGTTTAGTGTTTAACTTAACGTTAACGTTAGTTATGTGAACATACTTTGGACAGTAAACAACTCCCTCTTTTCTAACAAAATATGAACAGATGTCACTAAAATGTATTTAGAAATAGAATGTAAATAAGGATAGGAAAATTCAGTTCTTTAGGTTATGTGCAATTTTTTCAGTTGAAATTTATGCCATATTTTGTAATTTATGTTTTCTCCAAAATCTTCAGTTTGTGCACAAATTAATGTCAAGTAGTGATTGTTTACTGCACTTTCCCTTAATTTGTTACCCTTCTAGATACAAATCAACTTACATAGACAATTATTTCACGGAAAAATGCACAATATTCATGACACAATACATGTACTTGTATAAGTTGTTAGTCCTGCTCCTGGGAGGCCCTCTCAGACATCTCTCACATGAAATTATGAGACTCAATTTTCCCTTAAATACCTTTCTCTTTTGATGTGAGTTTCATGCAAGAACATTCTTTTAATTTATTACACATTGTCAAGAATAATTGTGTGCAATTTTGAAAACAACCAATGCCCTTTTCAATTTCAATGGTCCAGCTCCAAAATTATACACTGTTTTCCCATTCATATTATAAATTAGAACTACTGAATTTTCAAATACTTTATTCTTGGTCCATGTAGGCCTACTTGTAAAACCTTCTTACTATTTTGTGCAACATGTTCACTGTGATGTATTATTTTCCTCATTCACATAAATTAGAACTTCTCTGAAATTTCAAATACTTTATTCTGGTCCATGTACTTATAAAACTTTCCTATTTTTTTTTTTACAGCATGTTGACTCCAATACATCATGGCTCAGACTAAGTTCCAGCCTACAGCACCCCGGAGACAGCGTTGACACCACATCCAAATGCAGTATCGTAACTGTTCAAGCTCACTCAACAATCTTCAGTTTGTAGGTAATACATGATGGCATGGTTTAACGTCTTACGTTAACAGGATCATTTTGAAGAATCCGTGCACAATTAATGGAAGTGGAATCTTCATTACTTGGTTTTCGTTTGAATGTATGTAAACTTTCACATTTTTAGTAGATGTATGTTCATTTTGTGTATAATTTAGTAGATATTGGGATTACATAAAACCATGGTTAACGTTAAAAAACCTTAGTGTAGGCAATGGTATCACATGTGCCGTGCCTGGAGTGAAACAGGTCAATCTCAGATAAGGTGCGTGCTCGTACTTCTCTACCAATTCATTAACTTATTTTGGTCAACTCAACCGGAAAAATATTTATTACTGAATATTTACTGGCATGCGTACGGGTTGGCTAATCCAGGTGGGAGTAATCGCGTTGGTAGTAAGTACAAGTTAATTTAGCTACATCTATAGTACAGTCTTTGTAGAAGTTTCCTCATAATACTAGTAGTACTTTAATGTCCTGTGTGGTGATGGCTGCATTGCAGTTTACTTTATACTAAATTTCCCTCACTAAAGTAGACCAGAAACAAATATCAGCACCTTTATTGGAGATAAGTTAATGAAACAGTCACATCATGGAGGAAGGGAAGACGTCACATGTAGTTCTATTCCATTGTAAAACCTAACTTAAAGGCATTGTTCTGAAGGGATCATTTTTCTGAAGTTACATCAATCCATCATCCTGATAATAACATATAAGCGCGGGCATTCCTAAGTTATGTGTGTTTTGTTAGCATGACCCATTATTCTTTCGTCCCTCTTTGAAAACATTTAATATTGCTTTTTACACGATCTGTTTATATTTCAGGTATTCAACGATATCCATTTGTGCTACTGCTACAAGCTGCGTGTTGAAGGTCTGTGTAACCTTTTGTGATCCAATGGCCAGCATTTGAAGTTCATTCATTCATCAAAGGAGTTAACGTATTATTCAAATTATTTTATATGGACTTATCCTAATCTGTGGCAGTCTCACCCTCAAGGAATTGTTTTTCAGGACCCTTCAAGACACATCTCAGGTCTTTCTTTGTAGGAATTTCTTCAACATGTTAGAACAAAAATAGTACTTGAGGAATTCTTATTATTTTTTGACTGGGACCCAAACATCCTCGCAAATGTAATTATTACAATATCTGTTGGTGATCTAGTAAAATGATATATTAGCCGACAGTGAATCACTGGCAAGTTGTTGGGCCATATAAACATAGTAAATATATACCCCCCCACTCCAATCTTTCATTGTATGTGGTGTGTCACAGCTTTGGAATACCTTTTTGCCATTGATCACCCAATTAAAGTTCCTATTTATTTGTATGCTCGCATTGGGATAGTACTGGACCGCCATCAATCCCATAAACACAATTGGTTAAACAGGACAGTATCGTCACATGATCGAGAACAGATTCTTTACAAACGGGCACAGGGGAATTGGTGTCCTCCAGTTAAAGACGGAACATATAGTGACTGTAAAATTATTGGCTCCATTTATGCAGCAGCAGCAACGCGAATATGACCCGTCATGTGAGTATTATTTTCAGTCACTGAGTTAAACAAGTCAGAACTTGAACTCTGATCTCCATGCCCGTTGTTGATCGTGAAGATATTGCCACCTTTAAACAATAAGTTGGTAACATTACTATTTAGAAAATGTATTTTCAACAGTTAATGACACATAACACATATACATGCATACAATCAGAAGATCATATTTCAGTACTGTTTCTTTTTTATTTTACAGTTATCCTTCAAATTACACATTGTGCTGTCTCTTCCCCTATAAGTATTGTTTTAAAAACTGAACCAATACATTTAAATATTATAACACTTTTGGATCGAATTTGTCATTGTATTGTACAAGACCTGCACACACCTCCCTCGGGGCCAAAAATGTGTAATGATAAAGCTGTGATGATACAGTATTTAATTCTACCACAACGTAATTAGCGTAACAGCTCTGTATTCGTCCAAAGGACAAACACCTGATGTGTACAGATTAAGTTACTGTCAAAGTAAATATTTTACAAAAAGCAGTGACCCGGCCACTTTGACCTTTACGTACTGGTCCAAACTGGAAGTCAAAGTTTAATATTTAAAACAATCATATCTCAGCAACCACACAAGAGAGGTAAATTGGGCACAATTCTTGCACCATTGTACAGATCGTTAATTGTCAAAAATATTTGTTAAAAGGTGTACCTCGATGCTATTTTTTACCTTTACTTCCTGTCCAAACCGGAAGTGAAAGTTTAATATTTAAAAATCTATATCTCAACAAACCATAAGAGGGAAATTCACACATTTTCTGCACCATTGTACATGATCGTTACATTGTCAAAAATATTTACAAAAGGTGACCCGACTTGACCTTTGCATCTATTTCTGTACAAACTGAAGTCAAAGTTTAATATTTAAAAAATCATATCTCAACAACCACAAGAGGTAAATTGACATTTTGTAGCACCATTGTACAGATCGTTAATTGTCGAAAAAATATTTACACAAAGGTGACCCTAATTTGACCTTACTTCCTGTCCAAACTGAAGTCAAAATTTAATATTTTATGATCGATGTATGTAAAAACCATCCGGTGAACAAGCTAAAGATTCATTGGCAGTTTATAAAAAAAAAATCAGAAATATTTTGAAATTTCAGGTAACTACACATGTTGGTCTCTGAAATCTCCCTTTGTAACCTTGTTGAGGATCTTCTAGGGTGTAGTCTGAAGAGAAGTTTGGCTTCGATCATTAATCATTCTTTATTATAATATTGCATTTGAAATGTAAGTTTGAATTTGGTGTAGGGCCTAATGTGATTAAGTTCAAAATTATTGAAATGGACTTCAAACAAATCATCGTTGGTAACCACATCATATTTTACAGGGTACTCTTTAATATGAAAAACATTAATAATACAAAGTTTCTTTTAAAAAACATTCTGACGTCATCATCACTGCCTGGATAAAACTTCGAACACCCATGTGTTTGTACATATAACAAACACTTAAGTCTAGTTAATAATTATAATTATGTTTCACATGATGTCACCGCAAACGGTATTTTCTTATCTCTTGCACCATGCAAAGCCACAAGCATTACTTATAACTATGTTTTCGATCTATTTCGTTGCATTTTTTTCAGTGTTATAATGTTTAATTCTTGATCTAAATTTTAAATTTATATTTAACCGCATTTTAATATAAATGATGTACATAACATGTAATGCAAGGCCATCAGTGAAATAAATGTGAATGAAAAAATATGCATTGGCCTATTAAATACTCATCATATTCTAAGAATGTTTGAGATGTCCAGATTCAATTCAATTCCATTCAATTGAAATTCACATACAATTAATAATAGGAAATTAAAATTCAATTAAAATTCAAAATTCAATTAAGTTCAATTCGACATGTGTACTTCCATAGTATGTGGAACACAAAAATATATAAATCTGTGCAGTACAATACTGAAGGAGATTAAGGAAATCTACATGCAAGAACAGCAAATTGTCCAGAAAAGTAAACAAAAAGCAATTATGAGTCATAATCAAAAGACTCCACGTATGGCTTTTTGCAGAAATATCTGTATTGTAATTGACGATTCAAGGGACGGGAGACTCTAACAGACGAGACAAAACGAAACAAAAAGAATAGAAAACTATATGACAATCGGAAGATATATAAGTTGAGGACGCACAGAAACCACCACCTTTTTTCGACCTTAAATTATCAGTAATCATACGCAAATGCACAAATGTACCATTATGTGCACTTATTTTGGCAAGTCAAAAATGTACCCCTAGACAAATCGGGTCACATGGTCATGCGTGACCTTTTGGAGTCGTTCTTTTCATGGCCCAGGTGCGTAACACCTTGGTTTGGACCATCAGCGATTGCTTAAGGGGTATGTGATGATGATTTAATTAGCAGCATGTGAAGTCTTATTTCTGAACCATTTACAATTTTATGCTATTCAAAACAAGTGGGTAAGTTTCTATTGCGTCTCAGTATACATATATTATTATACAGTGTGTATTGTACACATGAAAGGAAACATTCAATCAATCATATTATTAATGATTGAGCGAACACTGATCTGCAGTAGCCAAAGAAAATAAAGCTAAGGATTGATATATGGTGTGCTTTCTATTCATAAATTATAGGGTAAAACTTTGAAAAAACGGTTTTCCTGATGACGATCAGAGCATACTGATCGGAAACGCCGAGTTGTAACCTCCAGATCTTTTTAGAAACTAATCACCACTCAATAGAGAATTTCATGGTGTCACCTCGCAGTTAGCCTTTACTTATTCATAAATTATATTTTCGACCCATCCGGGCCGTCCTTTCATAGTCAGTGGTGGTTCAGGTATTGCCTGTTCATTTGAAATCGTTTCCTCGTAGCTTCTGCCTCGACTGGAAATATTGCAGGTAGTTCACATACAGCGTATTGTCAACCCCTCAGCTTTCTTGTCCGTTTGAAGATGAGACCCCATTACAAGGTTGATGACTGGAACAGTGACATCATCGGGATTTGTGTAACACGTCATCAGCTGTGAACTTGTCCAGTTGGACTTGGCTGTAAAGGGGTAGAGTTGAAGCTTCGTTGAGTCCCGTTGTGCCTTCAGCATCTGTCTGGTTCTGTGTTAACTGTTAACCCACAAGTATTATTTCTGAGATACTTAACCCAATCGCATCCATGGCAACATCTGAAGACTCCTTCCCCGTGTTTCCTTCCTGAACAAAAATACTATTGTAGAAAAGGGTGCTAACTTTTGTGTTGTGATATTATAGTAAAAAGTCCAAGGGGTATAAAATCATTTGGGTAATTCAAAAAATGCCAAATGGTCGAATTGTAACCATGATGATGTAAAACGGATAATAGTATCAATCTTTCCAAGAAATGATTCTTGTCTTAGGTGTTGTCTTTTGTGAATAACTCAGCAAAGATTGCTGGAGTTGGTGCTATTTTTGACAAATCTTTAAGTTGGAATTCGACACTTCGACTCACTGGATTTGTAAACATGTTGTAATTTGTATGTTGAATAATCTTGCAGAAAAAACCTTGATACATGTAGGGGGAGGGGAGTAGCCGTGAGTTAGAACGAAAGTTGATTAAACAAAAATATTCATACAAAAACCGCATTTATTTTTGAATAACATTTTTCTTGGCTTTTATTTTTGAGTTCTACTCCAACAAATTCTTTTACTTTCCTTAAAAGAAAACCTGATTTTTCATACTCAGCAAAATAACTGGTCGGGACATACAAGCGCTCACCTTTCCTCCGGAACAATATTATAATCGCTAGGAGAGAAAATCATGCCGCCGCTAAAGCACCCCAACTCACGATTCCAACTTATGGTCCCTTGTAAGATATAATTATGCATTTCAAAATTTATTATTAGATGATTACTTCGTCGCTATTAAAGCTGACGAATCGGCATAGGGGTATTTTGGCACTTTTGTGATATACTGTTTTAAATCTCATTTATTTAGGCCTACATGGTTTTTGAGAGCAGGTAATCATTCAAGCAACGGAATCAGCTCAAATTCTATAAAATTATTAGACAACGTTACTTTTCTCACGAACAATGTCGAAATTTGGATCGTTATCATACTTAAACTATACTCCTGTCCTTCAGTAGTTGTAGGTCTCGAGACCGTCTCCGGGGAGACCTTTTTTGCCGGTCTTGGTCTCGGTCTCGGGTCTCGCCCGTGGCATGAAAGTCTCTCGGTCCCGGAAGGGCTGGCTTCTCGGTCTCGAAATGGGCAGGTCTCGGTCTCGGAAATGCATGGTCTCGGTCTTGGTCTCCGGTCCTCGGATGCCTTGGTCTCCTCGGTCTCGGACAAGCTGGTCTCGACTACAACACTGCTGTCCTTACTGTTGGTACTTATACTGTTTATAATGCAGTTATAGTTTCCATGAAGCCTGCTTTTTTAACACACGTAAAGAGCATACTGGCGCGTATATTCCAGCTGGATTTTTATGTGTCAAAATTGACTTTTATTGGCTACCTTGTCAATCTTGAGTATATATGCTGAATTTAAAAAGTCTTCATTTATTTACCTTATTCTTTTCCTCAAAAGCTCACAGCCCCAAATATCTTCCTTCAAACTGAAAATGATGTAATTTATTAATTTACCTGTCTCTCCAACTGTGCGGTAACCAGTGGACTGTTAGTCCCAGAGACGCTGTCGATGGTGGCGCTCTTGGAGCGTTGTTAAGTGCCGTCGTGTCTGTCGGGTTCAGTTGTCTGGTTCTAGGGCTAAAAAGTGCAAATGGAGTTTGGAATTTCACCATTACCAATGATATACTGTTCAGAAGCTTGCTTTAACAGTAATTTGTCCAAATTAATTTTATGATATGAATTGCTTTTTTGCACATAATACTGTAAAACTCTCACGATTAGTTTTTCTTGGAAATGTGTTTTTTACATTTATTTATTTTTCCTCAGGTATTATATTTATTTGTCCCCAGGTAAAACACCAATTAAACCCGACGAAAAAGAATATTACCGGTAAAAGAAGGAGAAAATGGCGACACCATTTTTAAGAGAAGTTACATACATTAAGTTATGTTGACAAATGGGCATCTATGAGTACAATTACTTTCTTTTGGAATCAGATATATTAAAACAACAACGAACGAACTCGTGAAAGTTTTAGCTAATCACGTGATTGTATCCACAAGAAAATAGTGAAAAGGCAAACACTCCGTGCATACAGTGGCGAACAGCCAGAAAAATGTGTCAATGGAAGTGTGCAAAGCGACGTTGTTAAATTTTTTTTTTTAAATAGCTCCCAATAAATGTTTTGATTTGAGGCTCATAGATTCTGAACAATATACCCTATCATCATTATTTTGTCATAACAGGGCCTTTTTGTCTGTTAAGGTAATTTCTAACATGATGATAAATAGTTTTCTCCTTAACTTACACTGCAGTATGTTTTTTTTTTTAAGGTTGTAGATCATTTATGTTTTGCTTTTTAGAATATCAATAATGCACCGTCCCAAGAAGCAACATTTTTGCAAACGTTATAACTCCAAATTGTTTTTGCCTGGTACATGTACAGTTTGACAGAGGGCGCTATTTTGTAAACAAAATTAGTGACGTCAAGTAATGTCCTCTATGTGCTCCCATCCTCATCGACAATGTCCATGATGTCATTTGTGTATTGTAAACTCTGAATGCCAATCAAAATTTACAACACATGTAAATAAATTTGTTAACATTTAACTAATTATTTTATTGATGAACAGTGTTTTACCTGTACATGTTGGCAGGCTGGAGTCGTTCCATGTGGCGCTGTTTCCTGTGTCCACGCATTCGATTGCTTTCAGATCCATTAAAATATATCCAGTCTGCAGGAAAACAGTACACGAGTCCGGGATGAACTTGAACTGTTCTAAATTATAAGACAGTGTTCGCTGTGGATTCATGATGGTGTGGGTCCATTGGTGGGTGGTCCTATTTCATTACTGCATACTCCTTGGGAAACTGCCATTTAAAACAGAGAAAGTAGTTTATAGCAATACAAAAGATGTACATTTCCCTTTTAACCCACACTGCATGCCCTCTTGATCCTCCCTGGCCAAACAACGTGATTTTACAGCCGTTAATCCCAGCATCCTGTACAAACGTCCAAGGTGGTGGGCTTAAAAATTCCGTTATTTTGGGATAAACTTGTGAACCCGGAAATGTACAACGAAAAATTACTTTAGATACATCAAATATAAAAGCAGTCAAATATTGAAGTGTGGCAGACAAATAGTCGGCGCTTGACAACGACCAAAGATGCTTGAATTAGCAGTATTGGCCTACCTGTATAGGGCCTCATACTTTAGACTTCAAGATTCAATAAATGTGCCCCAATATAAAATTGAATATGAGCATCAAGGCATGTAAAATGACACTTATTCTCTACAAACAGGAGTTACAAATGCGATAGAATCGTTCACTCATATTGACCTCAAACTGAAAAGCAAACTCATCTAGCTGCATATGTTGCCGTTCTTGTTTGTTCATTTTCTTTGCGTCAAACTTCCAGATTCCAGGGACGAAGTAGGATATAGTTTCTACCAAGGAAATTACGAGGGAAAACGAGATTTCGTTCAACTCGGC
>CM055826.1:1670284-1718090 GCA_029582265.1 Zoroaster sp. YZ-2022
AATGCAAACTTTAAAATCATGTAGGTACAATTCGCAACACTGCAAAACAGGGAAAGAGTAGACTAGACTAATATAGTTTTTACGAAATAGATGCAGTACACAGTTTCGTCCGTCACGAACCTCCATTGGATTGTACATGCAATAATTATATGGGTTCACGATAGGCCTACTACCTTTACAAACACATTCTAGGCCAATAAACCTCTAAATAATGTCTACTTACCTCTTAATAATGCAATTATATTTTCCTCTTCTCTCGGTAACCCATTTTTGGGTGTTCGAGCGCAGCTGCAGTTAACATATTCACTGTTTTGTACTGTTTTTTTTTTTACTTTTACTTCTTCTTCAGTGGCTCTCTGTCCGGTAACAAAGGCATCACGCTTGCTAAGCATATACAGCCTTCTCAAACTTAACACATATAACAGAACATATGAAACAGAATTGAAACTGTTTTCTGTGACGTCATGATTACGTCATCAGGTGTCGAATTACGCTAAATCAAAGTTTAATATTTCAAAAATCATCATATCTCATGAACTCATGAATGAAAAGATATTTTCACAATCTTTGAATCATCTGAAAAGATCTTGAATTTTATGTAATGTTCGTCGTTTTAGACATGATCCCAATCTGATGACCTTTCCTTCCGGTCAAAACCGGAAAGTTGAAAATCGTCTAAAAATTTTAAAAAATCATATCTCATGAACCATGAAAGATATTATTCACAATCTTTTTCATCTTAAAGATCATGAACTATGTCACATTTCGTTTTCAGACGTGACCCCACTCCTGACCTTTTCCTTCCGGTCAGAAACCGGAAGTGTTTAAGTGAAATAATATGCTTTGAATTATATTCCCCTGTATGTACGATCTATAGCCCATATCGCGCGTGCACAGAATGCGTAAACACAACAGTTAAATATACGGAGTTTAATATAGGCCTACAACGTCAAACGGAATAAGTAATGAGTGTGGAAAATTTCTCCTTTTTTTTAAACATGATATTGGGGCTTCCAAATGTTCCTTCCTCAAGTCATCAAATTCTCTCAATATAACAAACCTGAAGAAATTGTTTTGGGAAAATGCATGAAATTTCGACACCATTCTCATTCAATGCGGCATTTGTACAGTACATGTGTCCACCAGCAGTAACATGAGTATGTGTTGTGTATGAAGCGTCAAGCGTCGCGAGAAATTGTGCTTTGTTCAGACATGCTTCGCAGAATCTGTGCTTTAAAATAGAACTGGGTCAAACTTAGCAGTTACAAGGCTGAGACTGCCACAGCAGATGTTGTGCCTACAATATAAGACTTTCCAATACATCTACAATCTAAAGGTAACTTTTCTCTTATAATTATGGTGATTAGGTTTTAAGGGTATTATTTAATATTGGGTAGTTTCATTTTAATTTGGGACGCTTGAGGCGCATTTCGCAGTTACGGTCCTCGGATGGTGATTATATGAGTGATGACGAAACAAGTGGTCAAACAAATTTCTGAACGGGTATGATATTCTTTAAGTACTGATTGAGAGGATGTTTATTACATCACACTAATTATTGTAACATTATTTAAAGCCAAAGCCAGTGTAGATTTTATATTCGAATTAGATTTAACCCTATAATTTAGTGCCCTTGCATGGGTTTTGTTTACTTGTTTTTGGAATACAAGCGGCCAGGAGTTTTCCCCACATCTAGACGGTTTCATTTAATTCTGGTAGACTTGAGGGCGCATTTCATGATTTACGGTCCTCGGATGGTGATTATACGAGTGATGACGAAAACAAGTAGTCCAAACAAATTTCATGATATTCTTTAAGTACTTTGATTGAAGGATGTTTATTACATCACACCAATTATTGTAACATTATTTAAAGCCAAAGCCAGTGTGTAGATTTTATATTCGAATTAGATTTAACCCATAATTTAGTGCCGCGCATGGGTTTTGGTTTACTTGTCGGAATGGCGTCAGAGTCGTCAGACGGTCACATTTTCAGACAGTTAAGTGTATTAACTTTTGGAGTTTTGTCATCAAACCTTTGAAGTTAAATTGTCATCGGCTGGTGAGTAGATCATATATATGTAATAATTAACAATAAAATGAGTAGGATTTTATTGACATAAAACATGTGAGTTTCAGGCCGTGTGCAATATATTAAAATTAAATGTTTTCCTGTAGCCACGCTGTTAACACCACAGTTACTGTTATGATGTATTAGTTGCGGCGGATTGAATTGTACACACATGTATCTAATATAATTTTATGTATGTGTTTACCAGGTTTTCTTGGATGTCGGAACAATATAAATGCCATATAAAGCGCAGGTTAAACCTCATATTTTCTGTCATCATCAAGCTGTTTATTTTATCCCATCTCTGGATCATCTTACATACATAATTGTAAGATTAAGAATTAGTTGATACCTATAACTTTACACAGTGTGTCACATAAAGGCGGGTGATGTATGGTCATTGTTTCTTCCATGGCTACCCCTATATTCCCTTGTAGTAGAGGAAGTTAATCACCTTAAAATCAAACATTTCATTTGCCAAATTGATTGTTGGAGAGAGTATGCCAGAAGTTGCCAGAATGAGTGTTACTGATGGGCTCATAATTCTACTTTTTGGCAATACATAGATTCATGTGTTTTTATTGAAAGAGTAGATGTAAAAGCAAGCATTTGAAATTGAAATAATATTATTTATTATCTTCCAGCGTTAAGAAGAAACGAAAACCACCCAAAGTACAACACTGACTCTAATAGATATGGTGTGTGAATAGAGGAACCCAACACACTAGAAGTTACCACTGCAGTGAAATACCCTGATGTGTCCATTATTCAGAAAGAACAGTGTACTTTTAACAAAATGGTCAGAGCACAGACCAAATTAGAAGTTTTTAAGATTGTCAACACTCAGCATTGCACCTTTGGTAAACATTATTCTGAGACACCCAAGCATATTTTTTTGGTAAATTTAATTTTGTTTAAAATGTGGCTTGAATTTGAAATCGGGTGAAAAAGGTTTTCAGGCACAGCAGTTTAAATACAAAATGAATTACTTTTGATTTTGAGGCAAGAGATCCAGATTGTGTAAATGGAATAATGTGTATAAATTTTTTATCGAAAAGCATCAATGAACTTCCCACAATGATTGTTTAATAACCAAAAAAGAGTATAGAAAGAAAAGAGTCTAGAACAACAAAATGGTAAGTATTGTTTTACCAAATTGTTGGGTGTTTACTTCTAAATATTGGTTTTGGTTAGCCGGTTAGCAAATTTCTAAATGGTCAGTGAATTTTGTTTCATTTTAATTAATGTAATAACCAAATTATATGTTTCATTATCATTAATAAATAAATAAATTAAAAAGATTAAGGCCTACACGTTTTAAGCATTATTCTGGTACAGAACCTTAAAACTTAACACATAGACCTTAACATGTAGTTGTATCCTAGGTTGTGACGTCATGGTTAAGGCATCAGATATCGAATTACACTAAATCAAAGTTTAATATTTCAAAATATCATATCTCATGAACCACAAAAGATATTTCACATTACTCTTCTCGATGAGACTTATTGAACAAAAAACATAGTTCTAAAATTCACACAGCCTTCAAATTTAACACACATACTTATACCATAACATGTAGTTGTCAATAAATTTATGACATATAGTTTCAGGTAAAGTTGTGATGTCATGTTGACGTCATCAGATAGCGAAATATACTAAAATTTTAATATTTCCAAAATCATATCTCATGAACCACAAAAGATATTTACACAATCTTTGCATCATCTTACAGATCTTGAATTATGTGACATTTCGTACACAGACATGATCCAATCAGACTTCTCTTTCCGGTCGAAACCGGATATGGTATATGCCTTCAGTGGACGAAATTATTATTGACATGTGACCTTTTTAAAAATATGACTGATGACGTCATCACCTATCATTGCCCTTTTGTGGCAACATAATCTCAAAAGTCATAGGAAATTTGAATATGACTTCTGCGAATAAAGTGATAGTGACATCTTATATTCTCAAAAAATTTTTGATAACATCATCAAAGTTCAGAGCGCTTCCTTGTGGCATTTTGTTAAAATTGAACCAAAGCAAGTACTAACGTTATTTTTTCATGATCATGAGGAAGTTTCATTGTGTCATATAATTATATGACCTTCAAATCACCTGTTCTGACCTTTACTTCCGGTCCAAACAATTAGACCAAAGTCAACACATTCTAATGCAAAATTGATATATTTGTTTAATATGAAATTGATATTGAAATAATAAAATATGATACACCTTTGCAAAACATGATATTGACATCATCGTTGATAATTTGATTGAACCGGAAGTTGACTCGAACACCGTGTGTTTGTTCAAACAAACACTTAAGCTCTAGTATTTTCTTGTATTTTGCTTTGGAGTTAATAAGAACGGCAAAATTCCTCAGTATTTTTTCATGTAAACGAGAATTAAATGGCCGCCGCTGAAAATGTTTTGCTTGTGATAAAATGTCACGTGATCACTGATACGCAATGTGATTTGGAGATTGCCTCGACAGATTGCCTCAAAGTAGAAAGCCAGCTAGTATAGTCTACTCATTGCCACTGGATAGCATGAAATGCGCCACACAGGGCAATCTCCGAGCAATCTCATTGCCAGCAACTTTTATTGCCTGAAATTGCCCGAAAAATTGCCCCGTGTGACAAGGCCTTTACGTTGTAGGCCAATATTAAACTCCGTATATTGCTGTGTTGCGTATTCTGTGCACGCGCGATATGTCTATTCGTACATACAGGAATAGTAATTCAGCGTATTGTTCACTTAACCTTTCCCGGTTTCGACCGGAAGGAAAGGTCAGATGGTCACGTCTGAAAACGAAATGTGACATATGGTTCAAGATTTTAAGATAACACAAAGATTGTGAAAAATAAGGAGAGGTCAGATTGGGGATCGTCTAAAACAAAAATCATAAATTCAACATCTTTCAGATGCTGCAAAGATTGTGAAAATATATTTTGTGGTTCATGAGATATGAATTTTTGAAATATTAAACTTTGATTTAGCGTAATTCGACACCTGATGACGTAATCATGACGTCACAGCAAACCGTTTCGTCTGCCTGATATGTTCTGTTTATGTCTTAAGTTTGAAGGCTGTAAATTCTCGGCAAGGATGCCTTTGTTGCCGGACAAGCGCCACTGAGAAGAAGTAAACAATTTTTATAAACTAGAGCTTAAGTGTTTGTTAGAATAAACACACGGTGTTCGAGTCCACTTCCGGTTCAATCAAATTTTCAACGATGATGTAAATATTATATTGTGCTAGGGTTTGTCATCTTTTATAATAACTATCAATTTCATATTCAAAAGACATATCAATTTTGCGTTAGAATGTTGAATTTGAACTTACTGTTTGGACAGGAAGTAAAGGTCAGATTAGGTGGTTTGAAGGTCATATATGACCTCCTCATGATTATGAAAAATAACAAATTTGTCAACTTATACATCAAATTAAAGCTATGAGATATGACGTTTAAAATTTGTAAATCGTTACTTCGTGTGCCACTAATTGGACCATTGGCAAAGCATTTATGATAAGTCATTTCACAAAATTACAAGCTATTAATGTAAAATTCAATTGTTTTTGTTTTCTAATATGTCATTTAGTTCTTGAGATATTGGCTGTTGAACTTGAAAAAGTTGTGAGATTTAAGCAATAAATTAGAAATTAACAAGTGTGACTTGGAACACTGTTTTTATTTTAAATATTGACACTAGCCCAACACATACTTTTCAAAACCATGCTAGATGATAAATCAACATTAAAAGAAATCACTCATATGAAAATAGTTTGCCAGGGTTGTAGGCAGCCAGATCAACCTATTCAGCATTATTATGGGCATAAAGTCACAAAGTTTATTTAGCGTAGAAGGGACTACATGTATAGTAACTGGATTAAAAATTGGCTGGGGAAAGGTTTGCTTGTATGGATATCAGCTAATTAGCCTTTCATTAAAAAACAAGCTAATAACTACTACATGATAAAGTTGGAAGAAAGCTTGCATCGTGCTTTTCCATCTTCCCCCCCACAAACAGTAAATAATTCCCAATTCAAACAAAATTAAATAATTATATCCACTGGATCAAATTTGATAATTGCTTGCCCTTTCATTTTTTATGGAAAACCTTTCAATTCTAGATTTAAATGAAGCCAACATTGGTATTAAGTCTTGTATAAAAATGTATTTAATTGATGGACTGCATGTTTTTATACTGAGAGTGATCTTTATTTATAATATACTTCACTTTCAGGTCAAGTTTATAAAGTATAATCATAAATTGACAATGATAGTGACACTGTAATTAATCAAGCATCTCCTTATTGTGACATGCTTATAAACTGTCTTTGTTTTCACCTATACTGCAAATAATTTAAAAATAATGTATACAATTTTAAAACAAATTCTACATTGATTTTTACATTTTCAAGGTTGTACACATGATTGGCAAAATGTCTGTCCATACTACAGATTTACAACATAAAGATCAGATGCCATTTTGTAGATAAATTGTTAGACATTGAAATAATCAAAGAGTTGTATGGGTGCTTGTAAATTGCTAATAAAACAATGAAATACATATTTATTTTAACTGTCTGTTGGGTTTCATGACTTGACTTTTGTGGTTCCACATTTCCCTCCCCACAATCAATTGAAACCACTTTGTTGACCTGTTTAACCTACTTGTAACCAATCTAGAAATGGGTGTACATGGTCTTACACATGCAACAAGTGAAATGACTTCAGTGTAAATGAACCCAACCATGATCCTTTGTTGACAAGAAAACAGAAACAATCTGCATTTAAAATAAATGTACACTCTGTATGTAATGATTTAGTGAGTTCAGAATGGCTGACATTCAGGGGTTGTCATTGGAATCGGTAATTTTGAATAAAATGCCTTCTCCCCAAGATCTTAGTGATGGCATGTACTGCCACTGGTGATGAACCAACACATTTGTTTCTAAAATTCTTTGGTCTATCATTGCAGCACTATAGAATCCAAGAACTAGGGAAGGGAGGGCAACAAAAGCAATACATAGAAAAGTATAAGGGGGCCCTTTATACTAGTGCTTTAATTGGGTGATCTGGCAAAAGGTATTCCAAGGCTTTTGACACACCCATGCAATGAAGATTGGGGTTTATGTTTACTATGTTTATATGGCCCAACTGCCAGGGATTCACTGTCGGCAATATACATGTTATTAGATCACCAACAGATATTGCTTAATAACTACATTTTGTGAGGATGTTTGGGGTCCAGTCAAAAATATAATAAGAATTCCTCAGTACTAATTTTTGTTCTAACATGTTAAAGAAATTCTAGAGAAGACCTAGATATGTCTTGAGGTCCAAAAATCAATTCTCTTGAGGGTAAAGACTGCCACAGATAGGATAAGTCCATATAAAATAATTTGAATCATACATTAACTCCTTTGATGAATGGATAAACTTCAAATGCTGGCCATTGGATCACAAAGTTACACAGACTCTGACACACCTTGTAGCAGTAGCACAAATGGATACCGATGATCTGAAATATAAACTAATCATGTAAAACAATATTAAATGTTTTCAAAGGGGACGAAGAATAATGGGTCATGCTAACAAAACACACTAACTTAGAATGCCCTCATATGTTATCAGGATGATGGATTGATGTAACTTCAGAAAACTTATGCAACTTTAAAAAAATGATCCCTTCAGAACAATGCCTTTAAGTTAGGTTTTACAATGGAATAGAAAGTTACATGTGACGTCTTCCTTCCTCCATGATGTGACTGTTTCATTATCTCAATAAATGTGCTGATATTTGTTTCTGGACTACTTTAGTGAGAAAATTAAGTGCTAGTATCAAGTAAACTGCAATGCATCCATCACCACACAAGACATAAGCACTACTAGTATTATGAGGAACTATAGACACTATAGTGTAGCTAAATTAACCGGATGTCAATCCGTACACATGGTGATAAATATTCAGTAATAAATATGTTTACGGGTCGAGTTGACCAAATGAGTATGAGTTGGTAATAGTACGAGTTGGCACGCATACGAGAGTTGACCTGTTTTCACTGGGAAAGAATACAACATTGTGGATAAAGTTTTTAAAAATTGCTTTTGAAAAAAAATCACAATCTTCAATGTAGGTTGGTGGGGTCATGTGAGTGGATCATAGGGCAGTCAGGAGGAATGCAATCATCCACACACACACACACATTTACAATAATTGTGTTATCCACCAGATTTATTGGTTACCTTGGTGCTTGTGTTTTAGATGCTTTCTAGGCTGTTGAACTGATTCTCACTGATGCCAGCCATTGCATCTAATTCCAATTACTCGGCATACTGGAGAGCTAAAATACAAAATATAAATAAATGTTCAAATGATTCTGTGAAAAATTAATTCTGAATGGGGAAAGGCCAACATGTATTACTCCAGTAGAGAATACCCTCTATAATTGGTGCAATACATGTTGTCCACCAACACACCTACATGTTTATTTTCCAATTAAAAACTCATATTAACTCATCCCTCTGCAGCTTTTTCTTCATTTATTAGTTTTCTTTTTTTATGCAGGCTCTTCAACTTTTTTTTTTTTATGTTATAAGACCTGACCTTTCTTTAAAGCATAGAGGGACAGACTTTTATGCTTAATAATAACAAAACAACAAATGTAACCTAGCTCAGAAAAACAGGTGCCCTATGACAATTTTGTGTATACAACTAGCAGACTAATCAAGTAAAGCATCTCTTTAGGTTGAGTTAGGGATATTTATTTCGCTGACACGAAGAACATGCAGAATTGCGCAGAAGAAGACAACAACACACGAACATGTATATATTTACATGGTTTACGCCACATGAATATGTACCGTACATATATGTAGGCGAGTTACGATGCTCTTTTGACTTTGACTGCATGGCAGTTTTTAAACTTTTTTCTGGACAATAATCTATCCATGCTCAGTCATTATCCTTAGTTAAAATGCAAACTTAAAATCATGTACGTACACTGCAAAAACAGCGAAAGTGTAGACTCAGTATAGTTTTTACGAAATAGATGCAGTACAACAGTTTCGTCCGTCACGTTCCTCCATTGGATTGTGCATGCAATAATTATGTTTACGATAGGCCTACTTTACAAACGCACATTCTAGGCCAATAAACCTCTAAATAATGTCTACTTACCTCTTAATAATGCAATTATATTTTCCTCTTTCTCGGTAACCCATTTTATTTTCTTGTATTTTGCTTTGGAGTTAATAAGAACGGCAAAATTCCTCAGTATTTTTTCATGTAAACAAGAATTAAATGGCCGCCGCTGAAAATGTTTTGCTTGTGATAAGATGTCACGTGATCACTGATACGCAATGTGAATGGAGATTGCCTCGACAGATTGCCTCAAAGTAGAAAGCCAGCTAGTCTACTCATTGCCACTGGATTGCATGAAATGCCACACAGGGCAATCTCCGAGCAATCTCATTGCCAGCAACTTTTATTGCCTGAAAATTGCCCGAAAATTGCCCCGTGTGACAAGGCCTTTACGTTGTAGGCCAATATTAAACTCCGTATATTGCTGTATGTACGTATTCTGTGCACACGCGATATGTCTATTCGTACGTACAGGGAATAGTAATTCAGCATATTGTTTCCATTTAACCTTCCGGTTTCGACCGGAAGGAAAGGTCAGATTGGGGTCACGTCTGAAAACGAAATGTGACATAGTTCAAGATCTTTATGGTTCATGAGATATGATTTTTTTTAATTTTGAAATTTTCAACTTCCGGTTTCGACCGGAAGGAGAGGTCAGATTGGGGTTACGTCTAAAAACGGAAAATCACATAATTCAACATCTTTCAGATGCTGCAAAGATTGTGAAAATATCTTTTGTGGTTCATGAGATATGAATTTTTAAAATATTAAACTTTGATTTAGCGTAATTCGACACCTGATGACGTAATCATGACGTCATAGCAAACGGTTTCGTCTGCTTGATATGTTCTGTTTACGTGTTAAGTTTGAAGGCTGTAAATGCTCAGCAAGGATGCCTTTGTTGCCGGACAAGCGCCACTGAGAAGTAAAAAAAAAACAGTACAAAAACAGTAGGTGTTCGCGCTGCGCTCTCAAACACCTAAAAAGTATTAAATAATAGGTGTTCGCGCTGCGCGTTCGAACACCTAAAAAAAAACGTACAAAAACAATAGGTGTTTCGGGCACATACCCGAACACCTAAAAAGACAATGGAAGATCGTGTCAAAGCACTTCATGTAGTAATAATATTGACAACAAAGGTACCAGTGAATACAACAGTATTAATAGCCGTAAAGATACGTCACCCTTACACTCACAAAACAGTCAAGACAACTGTCAAAGGGATAAGAGGTCAGTGGTTTCGAGTCAAAGCACCCCGCCAAATACTACATGCCCCATCAGATCCCATACGTGTACGCCAGAAATCTCCAAGAATGTTCCTCCACATTGTAATAATTCGATCCCACTATCACAAAACAGCAGGGATTTGTATTATATTTGTGAGCAACCTTCTGATTTAACCAATATGATCGTTTGCGATTTCTGTAGTTCATTGTACCATTATGCCTGTTTGAACATCGAACCCAAATCAAATAATTCAAATGACAATACCATATTTATTTGCGGTATGAGAGGTTGCAATGCGGGGAAAAGAGTTTTTGGCCAGAACATCATTTCTACACATGAAAAATCCCAAAATCATGGTGAACATCGTATTTTTTTTTCAAAAGTCTGACTCAAATAACACTTCTGCCGTACAAATAAACTTACCGCAGACTAATCAACACGGCAATATTAATTTCAAAGTATCTATCTGGCTAAAAGAAAATGAAAAATATTTCAGCGGACATTCATTTTACTCGGACAACTCAAATTCAATCAATGCCACTCCTGAGCTTTCAGCAATAGACATTGTCTCTTCGCCACACTTACAATCAAGTAGATCTTCAGACGACGACTGGCTACATAACCAGTTTTCATCATATAGTAAGGGTAAATTTGTAAAGCAAAAACACAGATGCCCATGTCTGAGTATTCGGAAAAATCCATCTCACGATTGGATCCACTGGATCCACTGGATCCTAGTATTTCAGGAAACAACTCTTCACACAGTGAAGACGTGAAAAAAAATTTACCCGGGGATGTTATTTTAAATATGTGCACCAACAAAATTTAAATATAAAAATAAACATGACACATTCTGGACAGTTAAACTACCACCAAACAAAAAGTGTTTTTTCCGTATTGATAGATCAGAATGGCTAAACCGAAGAAAACTCAGAAGGGAAATATATTAAAAAGGTCTTGGATTCATTAAAGGGCTAAAACAAATTCACCCATATTGTTCCTTTCAATTTAGAAGACACTATGTTGCTTCGACTCGAGGTCGGAAAAAATCTAAAAACGCCTTTAAAGCAAGTGGATACTGCAATTTCAGTAGTTGCAATGTTAGTTTCAAATTAACAATGAATGAAGAAAGTGACCTAAAAGTAAAGGTTGATTTCAGTGGTAAGTTGAAACATCATAAAAATGAATGACGCGCAAGGTTTGTCAGAAATACACAACGAGAATCACTTAAAAAGGTCCTTAAATACAAAGAAACCAAGACGCGAGCACATCGAAAACCTGAGGATACTAAGCGATCAGCAATTTCTTTCGGGTTGTCGAGATGAAGCCCCAAACAAAACAGTCCTACAAAAAATTTCAAGTGAAGCCAAGAAATTATCAAATTCTCATGAAAATGAAATCCAAGGCATTTTAAATATATTCAACAGGCAATTTGATTCAACTAGGCGTATCCCAGGTATTCTGAGATACGTTTCTGTTATTCCCCCTCTGTAATACTTTTCTCACAATACAGTGTTCATGAGTATCATCATATTTCCACCAGAGATATAATATATTTAGATGCAACTGGATCAATTATTCGCAATAATTCCACTTTTTCTGGCTCTAAAAAATATCAACTGTATGATCTTGTAATTCGCCACCCTGTCAAAGGTTCTCCTCCGCTCCTGATCGCCTCCCTACTAACCACAGACCACAGTGCTATTACAATTTCGCATTTTTTACATACCTTCTTATACTCTGAGCAATCTATTTATGGTCACAATGGCGTGAAACTACCTCTTATGCTGATGATAGACGGAAGTTCGACTCTACTACTTGCAAGCTTAAGAGTTTTCTCTTCTGAAACAGTATTACAGTACTTGCATCGGTGCTACAGAATTGTTACAGGATTGGCTGAAGGTGATGACCTGAAAAAGACAGTTGTGCATTCATGTGCCAGTCACTTCATGAAGAACATTGCAAAAATCTGTAGGAAACATTATAAGCACAATTATCGTGACGCAATGTACTGGATGGGGTTACTCTTAAAATGCAGTAGTTTGAGTGACACCGATGAAATCATAGAATCTTTGGCAATTCTCACACATTCGAAATCAACAATTAACCTCATGAAATCTCATTACAACAAGCTCAAGGGTAAAGTCGAAGACATAGACATTGCAACAGAAAATTATTTCTTTGATGATTGGGCAGATGAGGATTGTGAGAAAAACCCCATTGGACATGAGAGTGACATAGGTTTACGTGAGTTAAATATAACCCAAGATGAATTCATTTCAAAGTCACCAAATTCCCCTTTCAAATGTCATTTTCAAAGGGTTATTGAAAATGCTATTTCAAAAGTAAATAGACATGACAGTCTCCTCACTGACGCTGCGTCTCTAGCCGATAATGCATATATCGGTAAAGACTTTATGAAATATTTGCTAGAATTCTCTCTTCCGAATATACCAAATTGGTCAGGGCTTATTATTCATGATTTAGGAAGATATGGAACATCTGAAGCATACAAAAATTACTCAAATAAGTATACAGTTCTAAGTTCGCACACAGGGAATCGTTGAGAAAAGTATGCAAGAGGTAAAAAGAGTAAAATTAATATATAACAGATGTAGAAAAGGGCAGGTCCAAGATAACGCGCGCGTTACGTATGGGACAAATCAGAACTTTGAAACCATGTAACTCTAGTATTAAACCACATATTTTCAAAGTTTAACTACTTAATGTTGAGTATTTGGAAGAGGAACAATGTGTGTTAAAATCAACGTCATTGCACTTTTTTTTAACGAGTTGGCGCTAATTAATGTAGTGCGTTACGTATGGGACCAGAAGAATTACAAATTTTACATCAACAAGTTTGAACTTATATTTCTCTGAAAGTTCTTTATTCACAATGTTCATTTTGGGTCTGTATGATAGGTACATTACTTGAGTTTAAGTGTATAAAATATTTGGAAATAAAACATTAGCATCTGGGGGTGGCATTAAAATGTCCAACGAAGGGTCGCGTTACGTATGGGACATGTTACGTATGGGACAAATTTCCACCTATTGCCTGCAATGTTAAAATGTGAAATTTAACACAAAATTTTAAATGTTTGCATAAAAATCTATGAATGGGCTTACAAAGTGTACAAATTTATAGAATTTGACTACATTTGGAACTATTTGTGATTCACTAGAAGCAAAGAACACATTTTTGTAACCATTTTCAAACTTACGCTCTTCAATACTGAGATTTTGACAAATCTTGTTATTACAATTTGATGTTTCCAAATTTTTAAATGTCACTATGTCAATAAACATAGGATCTGGGAACCAGACTAACATTTAGGAAAAGTTTATAAATTTATACTACATTCATTTCACACTTATGCGAGATGTTATATTTTGAACTAGAGAATAAATGTTGGTTTTTCAGCAAATTTAGCACTTATTACAATGAGGTTTGGCCAAGCAAGGTCATAGATAAACAATCAGATAAACCATGGAAGTTGACAGAAGTTGCCTGAATAAACAATCTGTTAAAAAGAATTGACCAGGGATGAAACAGTATGGTTTCTGAAATCTCTCCCTATTATTGTCCCATACGTAACACAATTGTCCCATACGTAACATGTGTTTAATTAATTATACTGCTAATTAGAACAATTTGTTAATAACTTATTGGTTATTTTTAGATGGCTAGTACCCAAATTAGAACTTTTGAAATCAAGATTGGATAATATTCACAACTTTTGAAAAAACGGAGAAAAAATGTATGTCAAATTGTTACGTATGGGACATTTCAAGTTTGCCACTGCCTAATTTGCATAATATTAATAATTTTAATTAATTTTTTCTATGTCAATAGAAACTGTTTGATAAGCTGTACATATCCCACCAACAAAAATAGCATTTATGTATTTCTTTATTTTCTTATTGTAATTATAAAATGTCCCATACGTAACACCTAATTCTACATTATGCATATTAGGCGCTGCAGAACTTAATTAATATGCGCAAAATATTCATATTTTTTTGGAGAAAAAATAACTTTGATATGTTAGCTTTACAATGACACAAAAGTTTTCATGTATAAATGTAGATGAAATTTTAACAACTGAGGGGACCTTATCTTGGACCTGCCCAAAACTGAATGAGTTTGTGCTACTATATGAACAAGATATGCTACCACTACACAGGGAATTCTGTGAAGCTTTCTGCAGACCAAAAAAATAAAACAGTCAACAAAAAATCAGTAAAATTGACCTCCGAAAAATGGCACAAACGTGATAGGACGAGTACTCCAAATAATAAGGGGGTTTACCTCACACCTCCATCAAAGAGTCTAAACTTCAAAGAAAACATGAACAAAAACAAACCCAAAAAATCAAACAGCAACAACCTTCAATCACATAACAATGAACACATGCAAGTCCCACTCAGAAACAATGAAACAGATGCATAATTACACAAAATCTGCTAAGCAAAAACCAGTGATCAGTAACTAACCAACAATCCCCATCACTGGCCATGATGAGGGGTATTTCAAATGACGGGGTATCCTGTTGGTGGATTACTACTATTCAAGCATTGCGACCTTTTATCTCTAAAGCCAAGTTTGATGTTTCCAAATTTCAGGGAAGTGATACTTTCCTGTGGCGACAACTTATTCAGTTGTTTGAAACTTTGAAGTTAGATACATCTGAAGCAATGTCATTTCATTCTGTTCAACCAATAATACAAGAGTGTGCAATGCAGATGAACATCAAATGTAATCAACAACAAGATGCTGCCGAATTCTATTCACAGCTAATGGTTCCTTTCCTAGGAGATTCTTGTCTTACTAGTGAAGTAGAAATGTGCAAAAGTGTTATGTGCCTGAATTGTGACGAAACTTGTGTTGTTGAAAATTCTACCTCAGAAATACTGACACTTGCCGCTCGAAAATCAACCCTCATCGAGTGTTTGCAACTGCACTTCAATGACGAAATTGTAAAGGGCGTTGATGGTAGTTTTTGTAGCCAGAAGCAATGTACTAAAATGTACGTGAGTTGTATTGTCAACTGCCCATCTTTACTTGTTTTTCAATTCCTACAATTCCACGTTGCGCAAGGGAAAACAGAAAAGGTGACAGCAACCATCACCCCCGACACAGATATTGATTTATCACGATACTGTGTTAATCAAACTCCAGCAATGTATCGTTTGGCTTCAGTGATTGTCCATGAAGGGGGTTCATTAGAATGTGGACACTACAAATCTTTAATTAGAGATACTCTTGGCTGCAACATAACTGAGTTAAATGACGAGCATGTACAAAACACAAGCCTTCTTCGTTTCTCAAATCATATTTCCAAAACAGGGTATTTGTTTTTCTACGAAATAATTTATTCAAATGAAACTAGATTTTTGTCACAACAAAAACTAGGTGTTCGGTTGAAGTTATAATGATGACGTCATCAATTCGAAGTGTTAGAGAAAGTCAAATGTTAACGTCTGTTGAAGTTCTCGCGAGAAGTTTATTTGAATACAATACAATACTGAATTTAGAAATTATTTTAATATTAAATTTTGACTTCCGGTTTGGATAGGAAGTAAAGGTCAAATTGGGGTCACCTTTGTGTAAATAATTTTCGACAATTAACAATCTATACAATGGTGGAAAGATTGTGAATTTACCCCTTGTGGTTGTTGAGATATGATTTTGTTTTAATATTAAACTTTGACTTCCGGTTTGGACAGGAAGTAAAGGTCAAATTGGGGTCATGTTTTTGTAAATATTTTTGACAATTAAACATCTGTACAATGGTGCAAAAACTGTGAATTTACCTCTTGTGGTTATTGAGATATGATTGTTTTTAATAATAAACTTTGACTGCCGGTTTGGACCACAGCTTTATCATTACACATTTTTGGCCCCGAGGTGAGGTGTGTGCAGGTCTTGTACAATACAATGACAAATTCGATCAAGTGTTATAATATTTAAATGTTTGGTTCAGCTTTTTCAAACAATACTTATAGGGAAGAGACAACACAATGCAATTTGAAGGACAACTGTAAAATAAAAAGAAACAAACAATACTGAAATGATCTTCCGATTGTTACATGTATATGTATTTATGTGTCATTAACTGTTGAAAATACATTTTCATAAATAGTAATGTTAAAGTTATTATTTAAAGGTGGCAATATCTTCATGATCAACAGGGCATGGAATCAGAGTTCAAGTTCTAGTTTAACTCAGTGACTGAAAATAATACTCACATGATAAGGTCATATTCGCGTTGCTGCTGCATAAATGAGCCAGTAATTTTGAGTCACTAGGACACCAATTCCATGGCCTGTTTGTAGAAAGTCTGCTCTGATCGTGACGATACTGTCTGTTTAACCAATTGTGTTTATGGGATTGATGGTCAGTACTATCCCAATGCGAGCATACAAATAAATAGGAACTTTAATTGGGTGATCTGGCAAAAGGTATTCCAAGGCTGACACACCCATGCAATGAAGATTGGGGGGTATGTTTACTATGTTTATATGGCCCAACTGCCAGTGATTCACTGTCGGCAATATACATTTTACTAGATCACCAACAGATATTGCTAAATAACTACATTTGTGAGGATGTTTGGGTCCAGTCACAACAATAATTCCTCAGTACTGTTTTTTGTTCTAACATGTTAAAGAAATTCCTAGAAAGACCTAGATGTGTCTTGAGGTCCTGAAAACAATTCCCTTGAGGGTAAAGACTGCCACAGATAGGATAAGTCCATATAAAATAATTTGAATAATACGTTAACCCTTTGATGAATGGATAAACTTCAAATACTGGCCATTGGATCACAAAGTTACACAGACTCTAACACACCTTGTAGCAGTAGCACAAATGGATATCGTTGATCTGAAATATAAAAGAATCGTGTAAAACAATATTAAATGTTTTCAAAGAGGGACGAAGAATAATGGGTCATGCTAACAAAACACACATAACTTAGAATGCCCTTTTATATGTTATTATCAGGATGATGGATTGATGTAACTTCAGAAAAATAATCCCTTCAGAACAATGCCTTTAAGTTAGGTTTTACAACGGAATAGAACTACATGTGACGTCTTCCTTCCTCCATGATGTGACTGTTTCATTATCTCAATAAAGGTGCTGATATTTGTTTCTGGTCTACTTTAATGAGAAAATTTAGTATAAAGTAAACTGCAATGCAGCCATCACCACACAGGACATAAGTACTACTAGTATTATGAGGAACTACAGACTCTATAGTGTAGCTAAATTAACTTGTACTTCTACCAACGCGTACTCCCCCGGATGTCAACCCGTACGCATGCCAGTAAATATTCAGTAATAAATATTTTTCCGGGTTGAGTTGACCAAAATAAGTGTGAATTGGTAGAAGTACGAGCACGCATACGAGTTGACCTATTTCACCCAGGCACGGCACATGTGATACCATTGCCACACTAAGGTTTTTAACGTTAACCATGGTTTTATGTAATCAATATCTATAAAATTATACTAAAATGAACATACATCTATAATGAACATACATCTATAAAAAATGTGAAAGTTTACGTACATTGAAACGGAACCAAGTAATGAAGACCACTTCCATTAATTGTACACGGATTCTCAAATGATCTGTTAACGTAAGACGTTAAACCATACCATCATGTAGCCTACAAACTGAAGATTGTTGATGACTTGAACAGTTACGATACTGCATTTGGATGTGGTGTCAACGCTGTCTCGGGGTGCTGTAGGCTGGAACTTAGTCTGAGCCATGATGTATTGGAGTCAACATGCTGTAAAAAATAATAGGAAAGTTTTATAAGTACATGGACCAAGAATAAAGTATTTGAAATTTCAGAGAAGTTCTAATTTATGTGAATGAGGAAAATATTACATCACAGTGAACATGCTGTACAAAATAGTAAGATGGTTTTACAAGTACATGGACCAAGAATAAAGTATTTGACAGTTCTAATTTATAATATGAATGGGGAAAACAGTGTATAATTTTCGAGTAGCTGGACCATTGAAATTGAAAAATGGCATTGGTTGTTTTCAAAATTGCACACAATTATTCTTGACAATGTGTAATAAATTAAAGAAATGTTCTTGCATGAAACTCACATCAAAAGAGAAAGATATTTAAGGAAATTGCCGAGTCTCATAATTTCATGTGAGAGATGTCTGAGAGAGGCCTCCCCAGGGAGCAGGACTAACAACTTATACAAGTGCATGTATTGTGTCATGAATATTGTGCATTTTTCCTGTGAAATAATTGTCTATGTAAGTTGATTTGTATCTAAGAAGGGTAACAATTAAGGGAAAGTGCAGTAAACAATCACTACTTGACATTAATTTGTGCACAAACTGAAGATTTTTGGAGAAAACATAAATTTCAAAATATGGCATAAAATTTCAACTGAAAAATTGCCATAGCCTAAACAACTGAATTTTCCTATCCTTATTTACATTCTATTTCTAAATACATTTTATAGTGGGGGGCCGTGCATGTGTATTTTTTTTTTTTCATTTCAAATTGATGCAAAAGTTTTGTTTTCAGTACCAATTTGAAGGTAAGGGTCTATGGAACAATTCTAGTTCGAGTGTCAAGCAGTCAGATAAAAAAATTCAAAATGGCCGCCAAAATCCAAGATGGCTGCCAATTTCCAGCTTTTTTTCGCATTACGCCTCATAACTTTTGTACTATTGAACCTAGAATGGTGATTTTGGTCTCTATACCTAGGTTTGCATGTATGAGTAATTGAATAAAAATAAAATAAACATGATTGGAGCATATCTTCTCTTATATTGAGTCCTACTTCCAAGTAAATGCTTACACAATTGCTTGAAAAAACTCCTTGAACAATACATTCAATAAGAAAATGGCTAACAAATTAACCAAGACCCCTATATACATGTTAGTATTGGAAATTGTTCTAGTCCAGCTACTTCTCGCATGTGCACTTGCACTGACGTGTGCACTTCAACTTTGTCTTCACGCATTTGCACCGAGAGCAGGTAATTGGGCAAGTGCACTTCACATCCAGGTGGAACACATCCTTGGCGAGGGGCAGCGTGGTCCAAATGGGAAGCAGCTTGCCGTCCTCTTCCTTCCACCCATGGTTAGTTGGGTTGTTGACAGGCATCATGGACATGTGGGCTGTTGCCCACATGCTCGCTTGAAGACACTCCTTTTGAGATGTTGATCCAAAGCATCACCAGTTGGGGAATTCTTCTCCACGTCCCTAGTCTTCTGTGAGAACAACCTCATTCGGACGAGGTCAACATCATTGTCCTCGTTTGATTCATTTGAGTACAGCCTACAGACAAAGTTTGTTGCCACTTCTTTCAACCTTGGCGATGTTTGGAATGGAGTGTCGACAATAGTTGCAAATTGCTCCATAAGGGATGGCACTTCGTGCATCAACGTGCAGCAGGATCGCTTACCCTTGAACTTGAAGGAAGAAGTACTGTCTGATCCAGTGAATGCGTGGAAAAGGGCCATGGCTTTGCACGTTGTCGTGCCCAGGTTTGTGGCGATAGTGTTCAGGGAGATCATTTTGGTTGTCTTTCCCGCTTTGAAGGAGATCCAGATTTCTGCGGCCGGATTCAGAGCCTTGATGTGATGGAAATTACTCAGAAGGATTACGACAACATCTGTGTCTCCAGTATACACCATCCCAAGTGACGAAGATTGGAGGGCGTGGAGGAGATGTACTAAGACACGCGTGTCAGCTTCCTCATGGTTGCATTGATCCATTGGTGGACTGTTTCCAACATGGTGGACTTGATCACCTGCAGTGATGTAGACATTCTTGTCATCTGGGAAATGTTCTTCTGTTATCTTTTTTGACAGGAATGAGAACAGTTCCTTCTTGTTATCAACGTTCGCTGAAAAATTCTGCCAATTTCCTGGGATTTTGGCAGTACCAGATATGCGTTGTCGGATGCCTGTTCCTCGTTTTTCCCTTGTGCCTCCTTTGATCGTCAGTGCACGATACTGGTCCCAGACAATATCTACTCTTGTCGATCGCTTCAAGTCGTGGCGAACTCTTGGGCAGAATACCTTGTCGAAATATGAATCAAAGGTCTTGCTGACTTTTTTTATGTTTTCTTCTCATGGAACAACAGTAAGTTGTTTCGCTTGATCGATGCTGTCAGAGGTGTGTCATCAAACACTCTGTCTGAAGTTGTTGTACTGCTCTTGTCCCATAGACTCGACTTTATGGACAGATACGGCAGCAGCCGCAGACTCACACACCTTGTTGTCTAATGTAACCAGGTCTCCACTTTGCTCCTCAAAAGGATTCCCATTGCTCAGCAACACCTCCATCAGATCTTTGGCATGGCGTAGAAATCGGTGCTGAGATGCATATCCTTCCTCATGATGAGGGAGTTCTTCATCATCATCGTTATCATTTGCACCAGTAAACTCCTCAACGACACGGCTGATTTCTGGGCCAGTCACGATCCAGCGTTCCAGCATGTCACGGTTCTCTGTGAGACCAATAATGCCACCAACTCCTTTCACCCTTTTGTTGGCTTGCTCGTGTGCTTGATCGATGGGTAAGGATGAGAAACGGCGATTGCTTCGAGTTATTGTCCAGTGTCCCTTCTTAAACTCTTCCTGGATGCTATCTGGTAGACCTTCCAGGTCTCGGATAAAGATTGGAATCCACCTGGCGTAATTCTGGTGATCTAGAGCAAAGAACAGAGGCACAAGCTTCTGCAGGGTAGTAACCATGAATTCTAACTTCCGCTCCCGATGTGCCCGGATGAACATGAATATGATCTGTTGGTACTTGTGTACGAGTAGCCAGAATTTGAACGTTGGACTCTGTTGGGAAGCTACCACAACCCAATCCTCAAGAGCCATCTCGGTTCCACTGTCTTCGTAGGCTCGCTTCAGAAGGCTGTCAAGTACCATAACAGTAACTTGATGGGCATATCTTGTTCTCATTACATTGGATGCATTCAGAAAAGCTGTGGCTGCTGCTTCTGTCTTCACTAGCCCAGCTTTTTTCAGGGTTTCAGGCCATCCAGACCCACGCAGAAGATCACGCAGAAGATCTCTCATGGTGCTCCACAAAGCCATCTCAATGTGGAGCCCACCTAGCATAACCACAAACTTGTCTTCCCCGTAAATGTCAGGGAAGGTCCACTGCATTTTTTTGGCGAGGTCATAGAGTGGTTGGTCTACTACCAACACAGGGACTTGGTGTGGGTTGAGGTGCTCAGTTGTCTTTTTCACCAGTTCCATTCCATGTCGAATCATTTCTGGAGTGGCGGCTTTTTCATGGAAAAGTGGCAGGAGGGCTTCAATGCATTTTTCCGGTTGTCCAACAGTATCTGATCGAGCAGCATGGTAGGAAGACCACATCGCTGGAGTGTGTTTTTCTGTATACAATCCACATATAGGATATCATTTACTGCAGCCATCCATGCCTGTTCGTGCTGTTTCTCTTCATAGAATGAACTCGTTGCCACTGGTTGCACATCTTTTACCGGAGGTTGGGTGACAAGATTTCGGCCCACAGGTGGTACAAACGTATACGAACGAGGCAGGATGGGTTCACTGCTGCGTGTTCCTGTTTTCTTGTACTAGACAGCCGCGGGGGGGATTTGGGGGAGTTTTTTCAGCACGAATCTTCCCCATACCCACCTGCATTGTCATCCGAAGGGTCCCTGAACTCTTGTACCAAGTCAGATTTGTTGGTATATATCATGGAAGCCAGTACAAGTAGCGCCATTTCTGTCGACGAGGAGCTAGTTGCGCCAGATGTTTACGACTTCATTATTATTGACGGTGGAGTACTGATACACTCACTTCCTGGTACAACTGTCCAAGGCAAGACCTTTGATTCATATTTCGACAAGGTATTCTGCCCAAGAGTTCGCCACGACTTGAAGCGATCGACAAGAGTAGATATTGTCTGGGACCAGTATCGTGCACTGACGATCAAAGGAGGCACAAGGGAAAAACGAGGAACAGGCATCCGACAACGCATATCTGGTACTGCCAAAATCCCAGGAAATTGGCAGAATTTTCTGGCGAACGTTGATAACAAGAAGGAACTGTTCTCATTCCTGTCAAAAAAGATAACAGAAGAACATTTCCCAGATGACAAGAATGTCTACATCACTGCAGGTGATCAAGTCCACCATGTTGGAAACAGTCCACCAATGGATCAATGCAACCATGAGGAAGCTGACACGCGTGTCTTAGTGCATCTCCTCCACGCCCTCCAATCTTCGTCACTTGGGATGGTGTATACTGGAGACACAGATGTTGTCGTAATCCTTCTGAGTAATTTCCATCACATCAAGGCTCTGAATCCGGCCGCAGAAATCTGGATCTCCTTCAAAGCGGGAAAGACAACCAAAATGATCTCCCTGAACACTATCGCCACAAACCTGGGCACGACAACGTGCAAAGCCATGGCCCTTTTCCACGCATTCACTGGATCAGACAGTACTTCTTCCTTCAAGTTCAAGGGTAAGCGATCCTGCTGCACGTTGATGCACGAAGTGCCATCCCTTATGGAGCAATTTGCAACTATTGTCGACACTCCATTCCAAACATCGCCAAGGTTGAAAGAAGTGGCAACAAACTTTGTCTGTAGGCTGTACTCAAATGAATCAAACGAGGACAATGATGTTGACCTCGTCCGAATGAGGTTGTTCTCACAGAAGACTAGGGACGTGGAGAGAATTCCCCCAACTGGTGATGCTTTGGATCAACATCTCAAAAGGAGTGTCTTCCAAGCGAGCATGTGGGCAGCAGCCCACATGTCCATGATGCCTGTCAACAACCCAACTAACCATGGGTGGAAGGAAGAGGACGGCAAGCTGCTTCCCATTTGGACCACGCTGCCCCTCGCCAAGGATGTGTTCCACCTGGATGTGAAGTGCACTTGCCCAATTACCTGCTCTCGGTGCAAATGCGTGAAGACAAAGTTGAAGTGCACACGTCAGTGCAAGTGCACATGCGAGAAGTAGCTGGACTAGAACAATTTCCAATACTAACATGTATATAGGGGTCTTGGTTAATTTGTTAGCCATTTTCTTATTGAATGTATTGTTCAAGGAGTTCTTTCAAGCAATTGTGTAAGCATTTACTTGGAAGTAGGACTCAATATAAGAGAAGATATGCTCCAATCATGTTTATTTTATTTTTATTCAATTACTCATACATGCAAACCTAGGTATAGAGACCAAAATCACCATTCTAGGTTCAATAGTACAAAAGTTATGAGGCGTAATGCGAAAAAAAGCTGGAAATTGGCAGCCATCTTGGATTTTGGCGGCCATTTTGAATTTTTTTATCTGACTGCTTGACACTCGAACCAAAATTGTTGTATAGACCCTTACTTTCAAATTGGTACTGAAAACGAAACTTTTGCATCAATTTGAAATGACTGAGTGCCTGGGCACCCCACTATTAGTGACATCTGTTCATATTTTGTTAAAAAAGAGGGGAGTTGTTTACTGTCCAAAGTATGTTCACATAACTAACGTTAACGTTAAGTTAAACACTAAACAGGCACAATGCAACTACATTAAGTTTAACGTTACCACCAGCCAACCCAACGCTTAAAAAATGGCTTTTCTTGTATAAAAACACGAAGATAAATACAGGAAATCCTCTTAACAATTAAATTCAAGATACCTACCCTTTATGACTATGTTGGCGATCCATTTTTACACTCCCTCAATTTCGTAGAAAGAATTTGTGTGGGCACCACACGCAAACACCGTCGATTGTATTGTACATGTGCACGTACGACTACGAGTTGGTTGGAGTACGAGCTGGTTGGAGTACGAGTTGGCACGAGTTCATCATTAATATCACATATTTCACACTCTTATTTTCATAAAAATACAATTTCTTTCTGAGTAAATCAGGAAATATAACCGTAGCACTCGCTAAAATGGACGTTTAAAAAATATGTCAGTATCTGTTTCTGCCGATTGAGGGCGACATACACTATTACAGTTCCGCCGGCCGGACTGTTTTATATGCCCCGCCCAGTCGATTGAGTATTGCGGACGTAGTGGAAATAACAGATTGCGCGTAAATTTTCACGAAAAGTGTGTTTCTTTTTTTACAAAAATGTCGTGTTTTCAGTACAAATAAATATCAAACTCAAACATATCCTCGTCTCTAATGTCACATATTTCACACTCTTTACACTCATGATAAACTACATACTTTTCCCCGACTAAATCAGTAATTTTATTGATTTTTCAGATCCCTCGATATGATTGTTTTAAATTATTAAACTTTGAATTATCGTAATTCGATATCTGATATCGTAATTCGATATCAATCTATCCGGAGAAGAAGAAGAAGAAGGAGAAGAAAAGAAAAAAAACGAACAAAAACAATAGGCGTTTCGGGTGCATACCCAAACACCTAATAAATATGGTACTATTCAATGTTACGAAAAACTAATTATAAATGAGCACCCAACTAGCCAAACATTCAAAACCGTTTCAAAGAAATGTTTACAAAATGGTCATTTTTGTGACATAATTTTGTTCCCTCTTCTATACAACAGTCATTTTAGTCTGTACATTATATATACTTTTTTTTTTTAAACGTGTTATGACTCAACTAGTTCAAGTCGCGGTACACGGCAAAAAATGGTTGTCCACGAGTGTGCATTCGCCGTTTTTTCACAAACGGTAGAATTAACCGCTATTGGAACACAATACCTGGTTGTTTTGAGGGACAGGGGAAATATGCAATAAAACAAGCCTCCTGCGAACAGCTTTCAGATTCATCAAGTTGTGGTGTGTATTGCTGTTTGTTTGCAGAGGAGTTATGCACCGGGAAGAAACTGGTGAAGACTGATAATCATGAAAGTCTAAGGTTTCATATGATTAGTCAATTACTTAAAAGATCACAAATTGTTGACCCAGAATTACAAGTACTAGTTAAATCATTAATTGGCAGATAAATGGAAGTTAGTTGTTTTTCACACATCGTCATTGAAGTGCACTTGCAAGCAGTAACCGAGGGTTGATTTTCAAACGTGCGTTTAATTTGAAGAGACCTGAATGGGCATTGTTTCATACGTTGTCATAGGTCATGATAATCTATATGCAAATTATGTTCTTTCCCAGTATGTGAAACAGTGCATTATTGTGCTTTAATATGTATTCGGATGTTCACAAGTATCGCTTGCAGACTTACAGTACGTAATACTTTGTAATGCACGTTTGTTATAGGCAAATAGTTTTCTTCAGTATATTCCTAGATTTAGCTTTTTTGAACAAATTAATACACAATTATTCTTCTGTCGAAAAATCAGACTCAGGCATTAACGCGAATGTGCCTGGCTGCTTGCCTGCCCTCACCCAATTGTTCAACAACTCTTTTGGTGCACTATTGGTGCATCTCCTCCATTAAAAATGCAGTTTTTTTCAACGGAGTAATCTCCGTTGATTTAACGCCTAGCTATTTGTCATCCCGACATCAATTTGTCTTCGGTGTTTCCACGGAGCCGTTTTAAAGCTACATTTCATTTTGTTACTCGTAAGGGTAAAGCATTGTTCACACTACCAATGAACGGTCGTAGATGCAATTGAGCATTTGCCAGCTATATGCTTGGATACATATGTACAACAGTATGTTACTTAAATGGAAAGCCCACTGACTGCACTGTGTGGTTGAGCGGCAATTTTCTGGTGCAGTTTTGGATGCATATCTGTTATATGTTCATTGTACACAGGACAATTACTGTGTACATGTACTGTGGAAAAATCAGAAAGCATGGTCTCTTGCATTAGTAGATTAGTAGCCATGTTGGAAATATTTATGATTATCAAATAAAATATTAATATTTCTAAGAGTTTGGTACATTTTGTTTAAAAGTGAAGCCCTTTTCGTACAAAAAATGAGAAAAGGCCTGAAAAAGTGCAGACACCTTCGAATATTTGTCATTTTCAACTCGGTCTAATTAGACACTAATTAATTGGCCAAATTTGCCTTAACGGAAATTACGTGTGGACAATGACATGTTCTTTATGATTATCAAATAAAAAAATCATATTTCTAAGAGATGTTTGGTACATTTTTGTTTTTAGTGAACCCCTTTTCGTACACAAAATTAGAAAATGCCTGGAAAAGTGCAGACACCTTCGAATATTTGTCCTTTTAAACATGGTCTAATTAGACACTAATTAATGGGCCAAATTTGCCCTAACGGAAACTAAGTGTGGACAATGACATGTTCTTTATGATTATCAAATAAAAAAATAATATTTATAAGAGTGGTTTGGTACATTTTGTTTTTAGTGAACCCCTTTTCGTACAAAAAAGAAGAAATGCGTTAAAATTTTTTAGCCAAATTCCAAAATTGTCCCTGTAAACACGGTCTAATTAGATACTAATTAATTGGCCAAATTTGACTTAACGGAAATTAAGTGTGGACAATGACATGTTCTTTATGATTATCAAATAAAAAAATTATATTTATAAGAGTGGTTTGGTACATTTTGTTTTTACAAAAAATGAGAACAGGCCTGAAAAAGTGCAGACACCTTCGAATATTTTTCCCTTTAAACACGGTCTAATTAGACACTAATTAATTGGCCAAATTTGCCTTAACGGAAATTAAGTGTGGCATTGACATTTTCTTTATGATTATCAAATAAAAAAATTATATTTCCAAGAGATGTTTGGTACATTTTATTTAAAGTGAACCCCTTTTCGTACAAAAAATGAGAAAAGACCTGAAAAGGTTTAGCAAAATTCGACAACTGTCCCTTCAAACACGGTCTAATTAGACACTAATTAATGGGCCAAATTTGCCTTAACGGAAATTAAGTGTGGGCATTGACATGTTCTTTACGATTATCAAATATAAAATTAATATTTCTAATAGATGTTTGGTACATTTTATGTAAAGTGAACCCCTTTTTGTACAAAAAAAACAAGAAATGCGTGAAAAAGTTTAGCTAAATTCGACAATTGTCCCTTTAAACACGGTCTAATTAGACTCTAATTAATTGGCCAAATTTGCCTTAACGGAAATTAAATGTGGGCATTGACATGTTCTTTACGATTATCAAATATAAAATTTATATTTCTAATAGATGTTTGGTACATTTTATTTAAAGTGAACCCCTTTTCGTACAAAAAAGAACAAATGCGTGAAAACGTTTAGCCAAATTCGAAAATTGTCCCGTTAAACACGGTCTAATTAGACACTAATTAATGGGCCAAATTTGTATTAACGGAAACTAATTGTGGGCATTGACATGCTCTTTACGATTATCAAATAAAAAAATAATATTTATAAGAGTGGTTTGGTACATTTTGTTTTTAGTGAACCCCTTTTTGCACAAAAAAGAAGAAATGCGTGAAAATGTTTAGCCAATTTCGAAAATTGTCCCTTTAAACACAATCTAATTAGACACTAATTAATGGGCCAAATTTGCCTTAACGGAAATTAAGTGTGGGCAATGACATGTTCTTTATGATTATCAAATAAAAAAATTATATTTATAAGAGTGGTTTGGTACATTTTGTTTTTACAAAAAATGAGAACAGGCCTGAAAAAGTGCAGACACCTTCGAATATTTTTCCCTTTAAACACGGTCTAATTAGACACTAATTAATTGGCCAAATTTGCCTTAACGGAAATTAAGTGTGGCATTGACATTTTCTTTATGATTATCAAATAAAAAAATTATATTTCCAAGAGATGTTTGGTACATTTTATTTAAAGTGAACCCCTTTTCGTACAAAAAATGAGAAAAGACCTGAAAAGGTTTAGCAAAATTCGACAACTGTCCCTTCAAACACGGTCTAATTAGACACTAATTAATGGGCCAAATTTGCCTTAACGGAAATTAAGCGTGGGCATTGACATGTTCTTTATGATTATCAAATAAAAAATTAATATTTATAAGAGTGGTTTGGTAACCAATGAACTAGCTCATGAACGGACGCATGTAGTGCGAGCTCCTCGACAATCACAGCAAAACCTCGATTTTTCTCCATCTCTTCATTTTATTCATCCATTTATTAACGCTTTCCACAATCATTTTGCCAATACACTCTTCTTGTGAAGTTTTTAATAACATCATGCCTCCAAGAAAGGAGAAAAAGGGATCTGTGTCAGCTGAACTATCGAGTTCCAGTGTTTCCGCGCCAAGCACATCAGGTGACCATCTGCCTACCGCCCGTTCCCCAAGCTCTTCGGACAGCGAGATCGCTTGTTTGCGGCAGGATATCATGGGCATGGCAGCCGATCTCCATGGTAAGCTTGACAAAGTTATCAACAATCAACAAGATATTCTTACCAGAATGGAGAAAATGGAATCCAATCATTAAGAGATGGAGAAATCCCTAGCCTTTACATCACGATCCATCGAAGATATTCAAAAGAAAAACGCTTCATTGTCCGATGATTTATCCAAGATGGCGTCCCAAATGAATGAAGCCCAAACTAAAATCGTCCAGCTTGAAGAGGCTAATCTACACCTTGAACGCTATTCCCGAAGCTTCAATTTAAGATTTGGCGGTATACCGGAAGCTGTTAACGAGAACCCGTCATACCCCCTTGAGAAGGTGAGAGAGATCTTATCCACCAAATTCAACATGGCGGACGTTAAGATAGAGAACGCACATCGGTCTGGTCGCGCTCCCAAACTAGCCTCTGAGATGTCGCTGAAACCTCGCTATATTCTGGTCAAATTTCTATACCGACCTGAACGTCTTGCGATTTTGAAGCATGCCAAATCTTCTCTAAGCAATACTGGTGTGTTTGCACTGCAAGATTTGCCAGCCGCCGATCTTGCGAAAAAGAGATCTATGAGAGACATCATGAAGAAGGCATATGATTCAGGGCACAAGGTCGTATTCCGAAACGGCGATCTCTTCATTGATGGAAAAAGGCACACCACGTCTGCTAAACCGTCGTCTACATGAACTAATCGTCTTCATGGACAGTTTGGACATTTAGGCCCAGATGTAAATTAATAACAATCTCTTGTGATTCTCTTGAATTGCATTCATTCCATTCACATTGCCTCTTTTTCATGTCAAATTTAACTTGTATATCTGTGTTTTCATTGTACCTTGTGTCTCATTGTAGTGTTTTTGTGTTTACAATCGTCATGGATACGTATACTACCACTGACTTTAAATGTAAATCTTACAGCTGTAGAAAGCTTGTCATGCGATGAGGGTTGTTTAGCACTTTCAATTGATTCCCCTCCTGTGTATGGCTGGTATTTGTGAATTATGTAACCAACACAATCCGTGTTTTCAACACGCACTGCCGTTCAATCATTTGGGTGACGATCAAGATTTCCTCTTGGCCCTTCTTGAATTGAAAACTGATCACAGAATCGATACTCAGAGACTCTCAAATATGCGTTTCAATCCCCTCATTTTTAACAACCAATTTGGTGGTAATTCGGACATTGATCCTGATGCAAACTTTTACTCCAACATACATAATTACTCTTCTGACTACTTGTTTTGTGATCAGTTTAACGAAATGTATAACAAAGATATTAACCAAAGCAACTTCTCTACCTTTCATTTGAATGCAAGAAGCTTCTACAAAAATGTTGATGCCATTGGTGACTATCTTGCTCTTTTGAACTTTGAATTTTCTATCCTTGGTTTTACTGAAACTTGGCTATATAAGGATAGTCCACCATACGAACTTAAAGGTTACAGCTTTCTTGGTAAAAGATAGAGCAGTCAAAAGAGGTGGAGGAGTTGCTTTGTATGTACATAATTCCCTTTCTTTTAAAAAGAGGGATGATTTATCCTTAAACAGCGATATCTGTGAGTCACTTTTCATCGAAATATCTTCCCCAGGGCGTAAACATATCATTGTAGGAGTGTTATACAGGCCACCTACGGTCCACCCCGTTGATTTTATTGAATCTTTTGATGACCTTCTACATTTAATCAATCAGGAAAACAAGCTCACGTTTTTCATGGGTGATTTCAACATAGATCTCCTTCAATATGAATCGCATCAGGCCACCCAGGACTTTGTAAATAGTTTGCTCAGCAATTACCAACTCCCATTAATAAACAAACCCACCCGCATCACAAAAACCAGTGCTACTCTTATTGATAACATTATTTCGAATATAAGTTTTGAGGCTTTGCATGGTGGAATATCGATATCGTTTCGGTTTGCGGTAACACCATGTGTTTATCTCAACTAACGTGAAGCTGAGATACAGGTTCTGAAAAGAACCGTATCGCACAATCGTATCTCAACCTTCGTTAAGTGAGAAAGGTTCAAGGGAGAACCAATTTCGGGCAACTCGTTTTTCTCTACTGTCGCTAAGTGAGAAATATGGTTCAGGGAGAACCATGGGGACTTCACGGGTTAATATGGTTCAGGGAGAACCAAGGGACTTCATTGCCGTGCTACCGTACATCGGCCACACTTCACACAATATTCAGCGTATCCTGAGGGAAGCTGACATTAAGGTCTACTACCGGACTCGAAACAAGTTGGAAACGAAGTTACACACCCACAAGGACAGACATGATCCCAGCCGTCAAGCTGGGGTTTACCGAATTCCTTGCACTTGTGGGAAAGTGTACATTGGCGAGACCGGCAGAGACCTTACGACCAGGATCAAGGAACACAAGGCCCACGGCCGCAGAGGGGAATGTGACAAATCTGCGTTCATCAAACACTCCACCGATTTGGACCATATCATTGACTGGCAGAATGCAAAGATCATAGCCCCGGAAAAGCACTGGTACACCCGTCGTATCAGAGAGGCTATTGAGATTCATAAACATGACACTGTCCCCAGGACATCGGCTATTTCATCAGCAACATTTGGCATTCAATCCTACCATCCACCAACACCCACACCCCACTGTCAACTGATACGCCTCAGCGAGCAGGCAACTCACACACAGCAGGAAACACACACAACAAGAACAATGCCACGGTGGCAACCAATCACAACACATCACACAACAGTAGCACCAATCGGAACACTTCCCATTCTACACATAATCCCAGCAAATACTACTTAAGGAGTTGCATCGGCAAACCTCTTCATTCTCCTGAAGAAGATTAGAGCAGGCTAATCGAAACGTTGAGAATAACCCGTGAAGTCCCTTGGTTCTCCCTGAACCATATTAACCCGTGAAGTCCCCATGGTTCTCCCTGAACCATATTTCTCACTTAGCGACAGTAGAGAAAAACGAGTTGCCCGAAATTGGTTCTCCCTTGAACCTTTCTCACTTAACGAAGGTTGAGATACGATTGTGCGATACGGTTCTTTTCAGAATCTGTATCTCAGCTTCACGTTAGTTGAGATAAACACATGGTGTTACCGCAAACCGAAACGATATTATTTCGAATAACACTAATTGCAATATCTCAAGTGGAATCTTGTTTGCTGACATCACTGATCATTTGCCAGTTTTTCAAATATCCACATTCAGTACTCATAAAACTCCACTGAGTTGGTTGGGAAATCCCAACCGCGAATTCGCGGCTGCCAATTGCGGATGGCTTTTCTGGCCCAATTCGCGGCTAGCTTCAGTCTGGTGTATCAGACTGCATTAGCTATAGGCGAACCAATGGCCATATCGACGCCCTGCACCATTGGTTCAACGAACGAGGCTCTGGACCGTAATAGTTCGGTATATCGCACTGTCATAGATCGGATTGAGTCGCACAGATATCATTCGGAAACGGACTTCCCCGAGATCAGGAAATCGTGGGGATTATATAGAAATCTGGGGCCTAGGAATGAATAAAACATAAGCCTAGTTTAGCGTCTTAACCAATGAGAAGCTTGGCTTCCGCATCTAAGGGTAGAAACGTGTGCAAAATCAGGGTATACAACGGGTCCTTGTTCCATATAAGGTAAGGTATTTGACGAAAGTGAAGTGATCGACAACTTAGAAAGGAGGGCGTGATCAAGGGGAAAATGCTTACTGGGCATGTTAAGCTATTTGCTTGGATGCTAAGCTATTACTGCATGAGGGGAACAGCGGCTGTGCTTGGTTAGGGAGCACTACACACGGGCCACGGCTAATGACTGAGCGGGTCAGTCACGGTGACTGTTTGGTCGTGGCTCACCCACGAACCGTGGACTCCGCGGAAAGTATTCGGAAAATAGACTAAGTCCAAAGGACGGCTCCAAGCCACGTGGCGGGAGGGTGTGGCACGCACGCAAGGCTCTTGCTGGTGTTCACTCAGCTGCCACTCTGCTTAATTCATCATTAGGTGTTCGGGTATGTACCCGAAACACCTATTGTTAGGTGTTCGAGCTACAGCGCGAGCACCTATTGTTTTTGTTTGGTTTTTGTTTTCTTCTCCTTCTTCTTCTTCTCCGGATAGACTGTCTACAAAAAACTTGCAAACTTCACATGAACTTGAAACTTGGCATATACTTAGAACTTAACACGTAGATGAAACATAATTTGTGACGTCATGATTAGGTTATCTGATATCGAATTACGATAAATCAAAGTTAATAATTTAAAAATCATATCAAGGGATCTGAAAATCAATCACATTTCCTGATTTAGTCGGGAAAATATGTAGTTTATCATGAGTGTAAATAGTGTGAAATATGTGACATTAGAGACAAGGATATGTTTGAGTTTGATATTTATTTTACTGAAAACACGACATTTTTGTAAAAAAAGAAAGACACTTTTTGTGAAAATGTACGCGCCCAATCTGTTATTTCCACTACGTCCGCAATACTCAATCGAGTGGGCGGGGCATAGAAAACAGTCCGGCCGGCGGAACGCTAATATGGATTGTCGCCCTCTATCGGCAGAAACGATTGTCTACAAAAACACATACTTGCAAACTTCACATGAACTTGAAACTTGGCACATACTTAGAACATAACACGTAGATGAAACATAATTTGTGACGTCATTATTATGTCATCAGATATCGAATTTCGATCAATCATTCTTTATTAGTTAAAACGTTTTGATTACGTTGCAAATTAAAGATCTACACGGCTTTTTCAACGCTAAAAAAGTGCGCCCTCTGTTGGTGAATGTAAATCAGCTCTGGTCGTGCTCATTATGTATGCATGTAAAAATCATATCTCAACAACCACAACAGGTAAATTGACAGTTTTTGCACCATTGTAGAGATTGTTAATTGTCAACAAATATTTATACAAAGGTGACCCCAATTTGACCTTACTTCCTGTCCAAACCGGAAGTCAAATTTAATGTTTAAAAAAATCATATCTCAACAACCACAACAGGTAAATTGACAGTTTTTGCCCCATTGTACAGGTTGTTAATTGTCGAAAAATATTTACACAAAGGTGATCCCAATTTGACCTTACTTCCTGTCCAAACCGGAAGTCAAAGTTTAATATTTAAAAAAATCATATCTCAACAACTACAAGAGGTAAATTCACAATTTTTGTACCATTGCACAGATCGTTAATTGTCAAAAAATATTTACAAAAAGGTGACCCCAATTTGACCTTACTTCCTGTCCAAACCGGAAGTCAAAATTTAATATTAAAAAATCATATCTCAACAACCACAAGAGGTAAATTGACAGTTTTTGCACCATTGTACAGATTGTTAATTGTCGAAAAATATTTACACAAAGGTGATCCCAATTTGACCTTACTTCCTGTCCAAACCGGAAGTCAAATTTTAATGTTTAAAAAAAATCATATCTCCACAACCACAAGAGGTAAATTGAAATTTTTTGTATCATTGTATAGATTGTTAATTGTCGAAAAATATTTACACAAAGGTGATCCCAATTTGACCTTACTTCCTGTCCAAACCGGAAGTCAAAGTTTAATATTTAAAAAAATCATATCTCAACAACTACAAGAGGTAAATTCACAATGTTTGTAATAATAATAATAATAAACAGTTTTTATATAGCGCAAAATTACAATAAAGTCTCAGAGCGCTTTAGAAAAGGGGAAAAGAGAAAAACCAGAAGTGAGGTATACAATGAGCAAAACAGGTACCATTGCACAGATCGTTAATTGTCAAAAAATATTTACAAAAAGGTGACCCCAATTTGACCTTACTTCCTGTCCAAACCGGAAGTCAAAGTTTAATATTTTAAAAATTCATATCTCAACAACCACAAGGGGTAAATTCACAATCTTTCCACTATTGTACAGATTGTTAATTGTCAACAATGTTTACAAAAACATGACCCAATTTGACCTTTACTTACTGTCTAAACCGGAAGTCAAATTTTAATATTAAAACAAATAATGATGCAAAGTTTCTTTTAAAAACATTCTGACGTCGTCATCACTGCCCTGACAAAACTCGAACACCTATGTGTTTGTATTATCACAAACACTGCCATCTAGTTTTTGTTCGGTTTGTTTCTTCTTCTTCTTCTCCCCATCGACTGTCTACAAAAAAACACATACTTGCAAACTTCACATGAACTTGAAACTTGGCATATACTTAGAACTTAACACGTAGGTGAAACAAAAATTTGTGACGTCATGATTAGGTCATCAGATATCGAATTTTGATACCTCATTCTTTATTTGTTAAAACGTTTCGATTACGTTGGATAATCAAAGTCTACACGGCTGTTTCAACGCTAAAAAAGTGCGCCCTCTGTTGGTGAATCTAAATCAGCTCTGGTCGTGCTCATTATGTATGCATGTTTAAGGAATTGAGCGTTTACGCTTCGGAAATGCAATTGACTCGGCTATCGTGACCCCTGAAAAAATTGTGTTTCTGATCAATTCGTTTCGCAACATGTATTATGTGATTGACTAAAATCCTTTTTAGGTTATTTTTTATGTCAGCATAATCTATTTATTCTGAAAAAGGTCACTTAATAGCTCTTTTCGAGGTCGTTGAATCGATTAACTGCCACATGTTTCAACAGTTGGGTCCATGCAGACCTGCGGAGAAAACCTTCCATAAAAGCGAGTTTTTCACTATTTTTTGAATTTTTCCTATCACCAGTGGATGTTTCATCGTTGAAAACAGACATTATTATGCACACTTAATTGAAGGTGAGTCTGGGCAATGACAAAATTACGAGAATCTTTGATTTAAAAATAAGCATTTTAACCGGCTTCAGACATGTCAGATGTGTTGTAACGCATTGGTTGATGCATGCATGCAGATAGATTGATGACAGTGCAGTCGGTAATGTGTACAGTATGGGCGCCAGTGAATGGTACTAGTACTTTAAACGTTGGGACTAATTTAGCGGGTACCCGGTTTTATGTAAACAAAGTGTGCTTACGTGGGTTTTTCCTCCATGACTCTTCTGAAATACTAGTACTATAGTATTAGTGGTAAATAGTCTGTAAAGTTAGGAGAGTGAAGCCTAGGCATGAGTATGTTAGCTCTGTGAAATTAAATAATTGATTTTTAAAATGTAAACAAACAAATGGTCTGAACAGTGAACAACAAAAGGGCTGAAAACATTAAAAACATTAGTACAGCTGGACATGTCTACCAATGTCATGCATGTATAATACATGGAGGTACTTTGTAAATCGTCCTCATCAGGATTTACTACTCAATAGAGAATTTCACATGGTGTCACCGTAATTAGTCTTACTTAATCATGAAATTTAAAGAATATCATTTATGATACTTTTCAGAATTTGTGATCACGTGAAATCATGAAATGGTTTTGAATACAACAAGATAAAACATGCTTATTTTCAGTTTAATTTTTCTTTTCACGGCTGATCTTCCTAGATGGAATTCCCTCAATTCTGGTGTGGCGATGGTTTGATCACTTTATGGGAACATTGCAAACAGTAGGATTAGCTGCAAAGGTAAGAGTTATGTCATATTAGGAAACAGTCCGGCAGTGGGTTAGAAATGAACAGACTTTACAGATATTTTTATTGTTTTAAGTAGTAAACTCTTTTGTATGTGTGTAAAACTGTACCATGAAATTGCTGTAAAGGGAAGTTACAACAATGGTAAATCTAAAACCTATAAATCAATCATCCTGAGAAATGATTTGGTTTTCATGTTAGAGAAAAGAGGAATCGTTGTCAAAAACGTTAAAAACATGTAACAGTTTTTGTTTATATTTTTTACAAGGATGTGTTAGTACCATACCAATGTACATGTACATTCCCTTTATTTTTATATTGCATTTTTAGATACATGGACCCCAAAATGTAAGTAAATAGGCCCTAAACTATTTGACCAATGAAAGATTTTCTAGAGATTTGATGTAACAATGAAAAACCACAAATACACGAGGTAGTGTATCCCATGTGTATGTATACATTCATGTACATATGTGTAAAACAATGTTGTTTTTCTTATTTTTGACAGATCTTTATGCATGCCCTTATTCCTGGTATTGTGGTGGTGTGATGGTACTGCATGATGCTTAACAACTTTTGCAGAGGATCTTTCATTCCGTGAACTTCACATCCTGCCATGTTGAATTCAGTATATACCAGCTTGCCACCTTATGGCACCTCCAATAGACCAATTTCTACTTTATACATACATGTTAATGTAGCTTTGGGCTGATGTTGATTCCAGAGAAACTTCAGTAAATTCAGTAAATCAGGAGTACAATGTCTGTGTCAAAACAGCATGGAGTCAAGGAGTTGAACAATTGTAATATCTTGAGTGTAGGAAAACTGAACAATATCCGTACTATTGCGCAGGATTTCTGTGTAAAAGAGGATGTGAATGATAAATCTGATGTCGCGTACATCTGCAAACATTTGAACTAAACCTGTCATAAATCAGTGCACTATGACGTTCAAGTTAATCATCATTGCCAAGGCCTGATTTGCATCTAGTGCTCTACTCTCTTATTTGTCATCCTTTGGAGCTAAACACTGTTCTTCAGTACATCATTGTTATGATTCAAAATATTATTGAAAATATTTTTCTGTGTACTCACCTAGGCCCAATATCAGTGCTGCTTAGTTTATAGTTATACCCATGAACTTGTTTTGTGTGGGCTGGGTGAAACAACATTTGTGATATCAAAAACGTAAGCACTTAATGTGATTAAACTTGCATAGCCAGGTTAATTTATGATGTATTATTTGAAAATAAAGGGTTTTTATGCACTGTTCAGTACCTGAAACTTATGTTCGAATAAAGACTGCAGACTAGATTGAGGTAAACAAAGACAGATATGCTATGTGAATATAAAGATTGTACCCATCTCTACCAAACATCTCAAAATTAACATGTGACAATGTTGCCAGAGAAAATATTATAGGGCTGTGATTCCTTTTTAAAAATTACTATTTTTGTGATAGTAAAAACAAAACAACTGAAAGTTAGGAAAAGAACATTTAAATAAATGTTAATATGAGGGAGATAATTGGGGAGATAATTGCATCAAATGTGTATGCATATAAATATAAAAGCAATCTGACCACTCGTGTAGTCACCAGGGGGGCCCAAAAATGGCAAAGAGTAACCTATGTCGACTCAATTGTGGGTTTTGAAGGACCCATAACTTGAAGAGATGTTATGTACTACTTTTGACAGCAGATTGGGTGTCATTCACCCTGTGTAACAATTTGTAGAAAAATAACCTCACCCAATTTTGAGATATGCATGTAGGCTTCTGAAAATGCCAAAAAAATCAGACGAAAATTACAGGGAGAAAAAGGGGCGTGGCTATATTTTTCAAGGGCCCAGATCTCAGAAACGACTTGGAGTTGGGAGCAAAAATTTGTTGTGTGTTCGTTACTCCCATAGAGGTATGTTGAAAAAAAATCATGAAAATCTGAGTCAGTCACCTAGGTGATTTGGCATGGAATGACCCTAAAGGTAATTTTCTATCAAAATTGCATCTCGTTAGACATAAAACACAGCAAATATTTTGCATCTCATGTTAGAGTTTTCCCAATGGTTGTTATTTATTTTTAAGTACCTGAAACCGACAAAAGTGTTTCAACATGTGAATGGATATGCAGGCTTATACTAGAACTAATTTGAGTTGATTCATTTTTATTTTTTATTTTTAAAATTTTTTGATCTCAAATTTCCATATAAAATTGGACGGAAAGTTACCTCACTTTTCCGTCCATTTGTTGATGGAAATTTTAGGGTAATTAAAAAAATAATAGTAATAATCAACTCAAATTATCTTTAGGATAAGCATGCATGTCTATTCAAATGTTGAAATTCTTTTTGGGTGGTTTCATATATTTAAAAAAAAATACAACCATTAGAAAAACTGCTAACGTGACGGTAGGAAAGTGGCCCCCTTTATTGTGTTTTATGTCATGTACATGTTGTACATGTGTGTACATGTATGTGCACTTTTAATATAACAAACACAGCGCAATTCATGTACAATGTACTGTACTTCCAACAAGTCTAAATAGACAATTTTGCCATGGGGAGACTTGTCAGTTTGAGAGCTTGACATTTGGTGGAATATATTGCAAGAATCCGTAACTGTGGATGGACATCAGATAGAGTTGCATCAGTGCTTTGAAAAACTAGCGGCCACTAGAAAAGTGTTCTGTAGTTAATATTGCGATGACCATCAACTATGCAGCAATTATAAGGTCAAAGGCCTGCCTTTTCATGAAGTGATATAACTTTCAGATTTAGATTATTTAGAAAGATTCATAAAAAATAATTGTTTTAAGGTAATAATAAGTAATACTGAATCTTCCAAATTACAAATGAGTAGGAAATGAATAAGGCATATGCTGATAAACTTATTTATTTTTTTTTTTTGGTTTTGTTTTGTTGTTGCATATATTCGCCCCAAACAAGGCTTAAAGCCACTCAAGGTACAGGGCTACAATACCATAGAAGAAAAATAAAAATGTAAAAAGACTCGGAGGAATGGGTCGTTGTCAACTAGGGTACTCCCCAGGCAATCTCATCATGTACCCAGGCTATCTCAATCCTATGTACATGCATGTTAGACGACTTCTATGATTGCATGGGTACCATTGGGGAGTAGTACCCTGCGTGACAATGATGACTCCTTTGACTGAGGTCAGTGCATTCATAGACCATGGGATGAACACTGAAATTGTTTCAAACCGTGATACCCTCTTTTGGATGTATAATTGAGGAAATAACTATAAAAATGTCAAAACACGATGTTGGGGGGGGGGGGGGAGGCTCATAAAGCACCCCTCTGTATGTTCCAAAGTCATCGGCCGATTTTCATGAAACTTGGCACGAATGTTCCTTCCAGCAAAACCTACATGGCGACGTAAAAATTATTTCCAAAATCACCACTAGAAGGTGTGTTTAAGTGTTTTTGCCCAAAAAGCGTATTTCTGTAATATTTTCTGTATTCTCTGGCCAAATTTCCTAAAGCTTGGCAATTAAAGATAAAAATATCATCAGATTCCCTGGGGTCATTGTTGGGGTGCTGTAATCCATTATTTCCCCAATTTGAGGCGAAAAAATGATAATATATATTTTTGTCATTGAAAATCAACATGCCTGTCAGCTTTTTGGGGCATGGAATGCATTTCTAACGATGAAGTGCCATTTCTATATCCTTCCTTGGCATGAAAAGTAACAAGCATCCATTGAGAAAACTCAATACGTTTTACCCCAACATTACAGAATAAAAAGACAAAATCCAAGATGGCTGTCGGCTGTGGTGTCCATTTTGAATTCCCATAATGCATCTGATATGATAATGTGACAAATACCCATCACATGTCTTTAAAAAAAAAGAAGATTAATAGAACAAAAATGCAAAAGAATACCCCTCATAGGGTTAATCAGTATTAAAGTAATAATAATTTATCTTTAAAATGTGCAATTTTACGACTTGGCAACAATCATAATTAGATTCAGCACCATTGAAACCCCCTTTGTTCCAAATTTTATGTGGTCCTGTGGTGGGGATCATGAAATTTTAAAGTTCAGCACATGGTCTATCAGTGTCATATTGGCACAAATACACCCTTCAGTTGAATGCTGTTTTTAGTACAAATTCAGTAAGTGGAATGCTGCAGTTATTTCTTGTCAATCTGGGTGTAAAACATTACAAAGCACACCCACAAATATGTGGAATTTCACTTCAGGATTCTTGAAAACATGCCTTTAAAGAGGGGCTCTAAGGTCAAATTTAGTTTTGTGATTTTCCAATAACTAGAGTCCTTATTAAAGTGTGAAAAAATTACCAAAAAAATTAGTCTCTACCCTCATGTTAAAGTTCACACCTTCCTGTGTGAAATTTGTTAACATCCAAAGACAACAGTGACGTCACATTTCAAATAAATGGATCTCTACATTTTTGTACGGTGAATTTGCAGTTCATTCCTGAATCTCCACAATATTTGATCAAATCGGCGTTGAAATTGACCTTTGACAAACAACAAATTCCTGTATGGAATGTTACAGACTCATTTACCGTAAGAAAATAGTGACGTCATGTTTCAAATATCGCTCTGAAAGGGTATCAAATAAAACGATATGTTACACCACTTTAAAGTGAAGTTAGAGACTTAATTTGACCTTAGTGTGCCTCTTTAAGTTCTGGCTAGAAGAAGAACAGGCACATTTTAGCAATAAATCTGGTCTGTGGCCATCTGCCAAATACATGTACCTAATTTTAAATCTTAAGCAGAATTCCTGAAAATAAAGAGAAAATTGAAGGAGAAAGGTATCCATTGACTAACTTGAATGACACGGGTCTTACCCAGGTTGATTCGGGGAAGATACTCAAATGATCCAAAGTTCTCCACCACACAAGACTCATTTGTGTACATACACAGGCATTAAATACTATACAAATTGTACATACAGGTAAAATGTACATTAATACATTACGAGCTAACTCTGATCACATGCTAGTCTTGAGTCAAGACGTCTGTCATTTGCTTTGTCCAACTCAATTTAAAAATGCCATAAAGCACGCAGTGGTTAATTTAGGGTGCGTGTTTTCAAAATTTTTTGGAACTGATAACCCGAAATCATGAAACTTTGGATACCTGGATACTCATTTTCATTTTATGTTGAAAGCATACCTCGTGTACAAATACATGTACTGTAATTGGTAACAAAATTGACCTCCTGTATGTGCTGCTGGCTTGATAAGTTGCTTGAAGCAGTTGCTGCCAGGCTCTTTGCAGCCTTAACGATTTGATACAATGTATCACAAACAGTTGGAGAAAAGTGTATGAAAATGTCCGTAAAATACTACAAAGGCTTTATTGGAGTGTAATCTCTTGAATTTAAAGATAATTGTCTGTAAAAGTGTAAACATTACATTGTTCTTGAGTGTGGCAGATTTCTGTTCACTCCGCTCAAATGTTAAGTTCGAATTTTAAAAAGTCGTTTACGTGTAATTGGAACTGAAAAATCAAACCGGTTAATTCATTCTCACAGATGTCTTGGCCTGTGATCACATGCATTACACATGCTTGCCATTTCTGTATTTGGAAGCCAGAAGTGTCAATTTATTTGCCAATTTATTTTAAGGGTAGGGAAGGATTACTTTAATATTTAGTTATGGAAATACAGTAAGACTTAATGCAAAATAGTAGTTAATGGCTGTACGTGTTCCTTTCACACCCGACCACTCTTCCCATTCCTGTGTTACATTAAGTTTGTGTGCATTTCTGTATATTGTCCATTTTGTTTTGAGAAAGAACCCTGCTAGGTTCAAAATGGTAAACCATTCATTAACCACTATTTTGCATTTATACTATGCAGTAGGTCCTAATTCTATTTATTTAAAATGTCGTGTACATTTACATGTACGTACATTACAAATAATTATCTTGAAAAAGGGTACATTAAGATAGTTTTCCTAATGTTATAGGTTATATTTAGTCAGTGCCAGGGCTATAAAGCATTTCTTTTGGATCACCTATTCACATGTAGAATAGAATAGGCCATCTTGCAGCCTTTTATTTTTGACAGGATAACTTCACTTAGAAGGTAAAGTCTTACTACTAGAAACCCAAAGAACACAGAATACAAAAATTTATGAAAAAAAATAATTTGAGAAAACTTAAAGACTCCTCATATTCACTGGTCTGATTTTGATAATAAACAGTCTGTGTCGGCTATTAATGCACTCACATATTATTAGGTCTTGACCAATCAGATTTTCAAAACTAACGGTATATTGTAATTATGTTTTCAGATCAACAACTAAGTGCTGTTGATGATCTTATCACAAACATGGACCTCATGGAAGCACACATGTAAGTTATTCTTCATTATAAGTGTTACAAACACTATATTGTAATCAATCAACCAAATTAAATGCATAATCAAATAAAGTACACTTAGTGTTGAACTTACCAGGTGCCATGGTCATTGTTTGCATGCATTGAATTGGAACAGACTTTGGAGTATACATGTATGAGCAGAAGGAGGAGACTGCATTTTGGAAACCACTTAATACATGTTTTTATGCATATTCCTTGTTTTTTATTATTTTACCTGCAATTTTTGTTAAGGTTGGTAGACTTCTTTATTTTCCTCATAAATGAGTTAATTTAAAACAATATATTAATTTCACAAAAATAAATGACAGATGCATTGTTAAACAGTCAAAAGGTGCCGATATTTTACAAGCAATAAATTTATCAGGCTGTGTCATACATTACGAGAGTTATTTTGTGAATTAACTTATTTGAATGTAATTTATTTCAATCTATAAGATGAAAGTAGTGGGTAAACCCACTATGACCTAATCCATGGCATTGTACACCAAATGTGTGGAGCACAATAACCTGTTCAGCTATCCTGCTTCAGGCTGAAGGCATTTCATGAGCGTAGCACTGACACTGCTACACTGTACATGTAGCTAGTTCCAAACCTAAATCGACATGAAAGTTAATATGCTACACTGTACAAACAAGACGTTACTGTGCTACAGTACTGCTTCTTTTTTTTAGACCTTGCGCATTGATGTGCACTATGTGGAATACTATGTCACAAATGACCAAAATTCATTGTTTGTAGAGTCACTGCCATAGACTATTATATAGGTTATAAATGTGGAAGAATTATCTACAAATCCGGCTATGGTTTTGAAAAATACTGAAATATCGGCATATTGATGGCAATATTCCAAAAATATAGCCGATATCAAATTTATATCGCTCTTTTTAGTTAATATATTGCCGGAGTGATACATTTTCTCAATATTTCATGTTATATACGGTAATATCAACGAAGTTACGGCACAGTGAAGAGCTAAAATGTTAGAAATTGCGGCGCGGCGCCACCAGGTTCCCAGGACCGTACCATTAAGAAATGCCATCATTTTGAAATGGGGAAACATGGGTACGTTATGAAAGGTCAATAAAAAGTTGTTGAGAAATTTCAGACACAGCACCAACAGCACTTCCATCTAGAACTTGTATGTAAAAAGTAGTTCATATTTCGGTATCCAATGTAGTTAATGTATGATACATATTTTTTCAGAATTAAAAATCTGCATATTGAGACGATAATATCGTATATCGCCGATATCATAGCCGTCGATAATCAACTATAAAAAAATTCAATATCGTCACCCCTAACATGAAGGTAACAGACCTTTTTGTTACTTTGATCTCACATTAATGATTTGCACGCATATCAACCCGAATGAAGCCACCGAAATAAATTATATAATCTTGCCTGTCATTACCTTCCCTTCCAAAAGTACGGATCCATAGTCTATTTTATAATAAAGAGGTTGTTTATGATGTTACCTCACTGACTACATGCATGTGGGCGCATCCCCATTTTAGAGATATACAGTAGATGTTAAATTTTGAACTGTTATGAATGTCTTCCATGGAGATTTTAGCTGCATATTCACAGTGTAAAACAATGCTGTTGAAGCCCAACTTCTGCTAGAAAAAAATACTTGGTCAGTACTACTGAGTGAACAAATCTAGTAAAAACAGTATTTGTTATTAAAATGTCCTCTTTGCAGAAGGTTGCAAATGTACAGACTGGATATCAAATTGATGACCATTTTGATAAATTAAAGTTGAAGTAAACCTTCAAACAATTTCTTCGAATGTTATAATCAAAGGATTAATAGTCAAATTTTAAATGCAATGTGAATATTTCTTTATATCTGGTTATTTTGAATTGACAGGATGATAAAGGAGACTGCCAGGAAGCTGTGAAGTCATAACTGAGCTTCAATCCTTACTATCAGAGGCTCTGCCAGGTACGTGAAAGGCTAAAATGAGCTTCAGTCCTTACTATCAGAGGTCTGCCAGGTACTTCAGTTTTCCAAACTGAGCTTCAATCTCACTATCAGAGTCTCACAGGAACGTGAAGGCTAAACTGAGCTTCAACCTCATACTATCAGAGCCCTGCCAGGAACGTGAAAAACTGAGCTTCAACCCACATTTGGAGGCTCTGCCAGGTAGCTGTGAAGCCTAAACTGAGCTTCATTCCTTAATGTCAGAGGCAATGCAAGGTACATGTACGTGAAGCCCAAACTGAGCTTCAATCCTCATTATCAGAGGCCTGCCAAGTACGTGAAGGCTAAACTGAGCTCAGTCCTACTGTCAGAGGCTCGCCAGGTACGTGAAGGCCAAACTGAGCTGTGTCCTTACTGTCAGAGGCTCTGCCAGGAAACGTGATGCCCAGACTGAGCTACAGTCCTTGTTGTCAGAGGCTCTGCCAGGAACGTGAAGGCTGGAACTGAGCTCAGTCCTTACTATCGGATGCCTGCCAGGTTGTGAAGCCTAAACTGGTTTCAACCCAATGTCAGAGGCAATGCAAGGTACATGTACGTGAAGCTTCCTAAACTGAGTTTCAGTCCTTTTGTCAGAGGCTCTGCCAGGTACGTGAAGGCTAAACTGAGCTACAGTCCTTATTGTCAGAGGTAATGCAAGTACATGTACGTGAAGCCTAAACTGAGCTTCAGTCCTTACTATCAGAGGCTCTGCCAGGTACGTGAAGCCTAAACTGAGCTTCAGTCCTTATTGTCAGAGGCTCTGGCCAGGTACGTGAATCCTAAACTGAGCTTCATAGTCCATACTGTCAGAGCTCTGCCAGGTAGCTGTGAAGTGAAGCCTAAACTGAGCTCAGTCCTTACTGTCAGAGGCAATGCTGGTACGTGAAAGGCTTTGTCAAAATTGTCAAATTTATAGCCGTAATAAAGGGGCTCATTCAAACGTAATGTGCATTTATTATTGCTTTTGAGATAATCTCTTGATGCCATAATCACAAATCTAATATTCTGCAGCAATATGGGCATGTTTGTTGAGGGCAAAATCCATGGAGCAAGAAATTTGATTCACAATCACTGTACTTTGTTGGATTATTGATGACATGCCCACAGAACATCATCTACAGATAATACCAACATTGTGTTGATTATTGACAGTGTTTAATGCAAGAGCTCGGTATCCTGATGCATCATTGCCAGCCCTGTCAACTGAAATTGCTGAGTATTTACAACCTCCTAAGGCATTGTCTGCAGAATGTTCTATATGTGTTCACAGGATCAGTGACTTGTTCAAATTAGAAACATTAAACAAGAAGTATCAACAGCTGACAGCATTCGGAAGACAGGAACATACACAGTATTAAATCCTTTAATCTTAAAAACAGGTCATATCATTTATTAAACACATTTATTAAATCTGTTGTCACCGTTGTTTCTGTGCTGAGGTAAAAGTAGTAAAATGTACTGTATGCCCCACTGACTACATGTACTGTATATAAAGTCAGCAACACAATATTGTACTCGTGTTTCTAATTGGTACAACACATTATTTCTCTAGGGAGATAATATATATCTTGAAATTGATTCAATGTACCTTCACCAAATGGTGGTTTGGATTCCATTTGAAATACTGTAAACATGTTGATTTTGAGGTTAAAAGGTATATGTGTGTATCTCACAAAAGTTCACTGAACTGAATGGGCTTGTTGCCTTTGAAGATATTCTTATCTTTAAAAATCAAAGTGCTAATGGTCAAGTGATCAGCATCCTCAACAAAAAAACGACAGTTTTAAAGATAAGTGTACCCTTGGAGGATTCTAAGAAGTATTAACAAAAGAAAACAAATATACCTTCTCATCACTATTCAAAAAGGGTTTATCAACTTTAAATTAAACTCGGCACTGTTTTTAGCTTTTTTTGACTAAAGTTTAAATCATGCAAAAATATTTGGTGAAATCTGTCTAAATATCTGAGTAATGAATGCTGATGATTTGGGCATTATTTTTTGGGGTTAAAAATGTTCCTATTATACCCCACCTGAAAGTGGCGGCCATTTTGAATACCACATGTTTGGGTAATTTTAATGCTTTTTTGTGAGTTTTAGGCAAAAAGTATATGAAGCACTATGGTTAGGAGTAATTTGAATGGATTCTCATTCCATGCATAAATATAAAAATCCAATTGTATTTATTTCTTTCATACTACAATAGGCAAGAATACAGATTTTGGAGCAAAATTTCCCCAAATAATGAGTAACTCATCTGTATATTACAGTTGTAAACATTGGAAATGTATATATATATATGTATTCATGCATTGTAAAACTTCGTTACATGAATTTCTGAGGAAAATCTCTTCTTTGATGATCTGTGTCATCTGCATTTTGACTTAAGCACTTTCCCATGCGGTATTTTACTGGAAATACGACAGCAGGAATATAACTCTCACATCTAATCTTAACGAAGGAAAAACGTGAGACTGAATATTTTCAAAAAGGTCTGGTGTCCTTTCGTATCACCCTCAAGACCCATTACATTCAATCACAAACAAACTTGATCATTGGAAAGCCAGACTAATCAGCTAAAAATTGGTATCGAACAAAAGCAAATAGAGGGCAGCAAACAAAAATGCAAGCTTTCAAAAAGTTGAAAGGTACAGTTTCAATATTACTCATACTTTTGTACTAACATTGTTATGATGGATTTTTGTGCACAGTGTATGGTAAATGCCTGCTACTTGTTTAATTCAAATGCCACATTTTCTATATACTTTGCATTTGACCAGTGAAGCTGTTAATTCACAAGATTATATGATTTAGAAAAATTTAAATGAATGTAATTCTATGAGGTGCCGTATATGACTAAAATGAGCATTTATAAATATATAAGACCAAACTAAATATAGAAGAGCAAATCCATATATTTAAGAGCAAATCCATATATTTAAGAGCAACTCACATATTTAAGAGCAAAACCCATATATTTAAGAGCAAACTCTATATATTTAAGAGCAAAACCATATATTTAAGAGCAAACCCATATATTTAAGAGCAAATCCATTATAAGAGCAAACTCATATTTAAGAGCAAACTCATTATTTAAGAGCAAAACCATATATAAAAGGATCACAGACAACATATAAAAAGGATCAAAAATATATATATGTGTCAAAGTCAAAACAAATTATATAAAAGACCAATACAA
>CM055826.1:1718590-1822699 GCA_029582265.1 Zoroaster sp. YZ-2022
ATCTGAAACCCAATGTAAAGGTGTCATAAATGGCATTCCTACCGACATATCTGATGATGAAATACTCTCAGCATGTAAAAAACAGGGAGTTATTGTGGTAAAACGCCTAATGAAGAAAAGAAACGGCACCTTAGAGAAAAGCCTATCTATATGTCTCACTTTTAATTCAACCAATCTACCAGCCAAATTACAAATAGGATATGAAATGTTTTTAATAAAACCATACATTCCCCCGGTGATCCGCTGCTTTAATTGTCAAAGATTAGGCCATGTAGCCAATAACTGTCGAAGCTCCACCCGTTGCGTACGGTGTGGAGGATCACACAACTATGACAAATGCCAACAGAAAGATAATGTTAAATGCTGTAGATGTGGCGAACGTCACTCATCTGCTTATGGGGGCTGCAATACAATTAAACGTGAGAGAAAAATACAAGGTATTAGAGTTTCTTATAACATATCATATGCAGATGCGGCGAAAGCCATTAGAACTGATATAATAATAGACCAGAATACACCTAGCCAAATGACACCAACAAATCAAAGAGTTGAAACAGAAGATAAATACAACCAAAGAAATAACAGGCCCACTGTGAGTATGAACAAAGAGGATACTTTTCTTACGCCAGTTATAAAGTATAGCAAATCCACTAAAGAAGCCTCTACTCAAACAGATAGTGTAGCAGAAACTCAAACGGAAACACAAGGTATAGGTCTACCTAGTGAACAATTTTGGATAGAACTTCTTACTGGCACTATGCAAATCTGGGAAACAGTTAAAAATAGAGAAGAAAGAACTGTAGCTGTTAAATCACTAGTTGATCATGTTGTGTATTCTACAGAAAAACTAAGCCTAAAGAAAAACGGGAAAACATACATGTAGAACGCCATCACAATCACCTGTTAACACACGGAAAAAAGCATCTGGAAGAAAATCTAATCAAACAAAACCCAAAGAAGATCCTACACCAGAACCAATGAGTGTGGATCCTTCAACAACAAACAGCCAAAAACTGAAGAGGAAAACGACTAAACCATCGTCATGATTTTATTTCTTATGACTTTTATTTTACTTCAATGGAATGCACAGTCTCTTTCAGCTCACAATAAAGAGTTTAAAAATGCTATTAACACCTGGACACAAAAACCAGATCTTATATGCATTCAAGAAACCTGGCTTAAGGAAGATAAAACATTTAATTTGCCTGGTTACGACATATATCGACATGATAGGAATAACACAAAAAATCTGAAAAACAGGAGGAGGTTGTGCATTTTAATTAAACATGGCATTGGTTTTAAACATACTTGTACATCTGACTTCAAAACCCCATTGAATATCAAATAGGCGAACTTTTGACGCTAATAAAATAAAATCAACATTGTTAATATATACAACCCATGCACTATTTTGAATGATGATTCATTAAAGGAAATTCTTGAAAAAATTGAAAGTCCTTGCATTATATGTGGTGATTTCAATAGCCATAATCCACTCTGGGGAAGCTCTAAACTTGATCACAATGGCAACATTATTGAAAATATTATTGCTGATAACAATTTGGTCTGCATTAATTCTGTTGAGGGCACAAGGATTAATTCAGCCCACAGCACTCTTTCTTGCATTGATGTCACTTTTACATCTCCTGGTATTGCTGCCAATTGCAATTGGAGAGCTTTACATGATACTTGGGGTAGTGATCACTGTCCAATTAAAATCGAAATGAATCTTTCTGTTTATAGGAATCCATCCAAATATACCGCCAAATGGTCTCTCAAAAAAGCCGACTGGAACAAATTCCAAGAGGCATGTAATGAACATATCACTGAACCTCAAAATCTAAAAAATATCGATGACACACATAACAATTTTCTGAACCAACTTGATTTAGCTATGACCTGTTCCCTATCGAAAACCAACCCCAACCATAAAAAAAAAATTCTAAATCCTGGTGGAACGAAGAATGCAAAGTAGCTATTACGAACAAAAAGAATGCTCTTAAAAGATTAAGGAAAACTCGCCTTCCTTCTGATCTTATTGCTTATAAAAGAGCAAGTGCCATTGCTAAAAAAGCTATTAATAAAGCGAAAAGAAAAGATTGGGAGAGCTTCTGTAATGAACTTAACCCAAAAACCAACACCAAAACTATTTGGAATAAGATTAAACGGATTGGAAAATCCAGCAACAGAAATAGTATTCCTGTTTTACAACACAATGGTACAGATTCAATTACTGACAAAGATAAGGCCGAAACATTGTCGGATAGTTTTTCTAAAGTAAGCAGTACGGATAATTATTGCCATGGTTTTATTGATATTAAAACCCAAGCTGAAAATAATTTCTCTTTCAAAAATAATAATGATAGTGTCATAAATGATCCATTCAATATAGAAGAATTAAATTATGCCATTGACTCCTATAAATGTACTACCCCGGCCCAGGAAAGGATGGCATAAACAATGAAGTTATTAAACACCTGCCTATTAAAATTCGTGAATATCTTCTTATTATATTCAATATTATATGGTACACATCTCAATGCCCCCCAAAATGGAAAGAAGCCATTCTTATCCCTATCCTAAAACCAGGCAAAGATCCCACCAACCCTGGATCCTATAGACCCATAGCTCTCACCTCTACATTTTGCAAAATAATGGAACGGATGGTCAATTCTCGTTTAAGGTGGTACCTGGAAACAAATCACCTCCTTTCACAATATCAGAGTGGTTTTCGTAAAGGAAGATGTACTAAAGATCACATCCTTAATTTGGAATCGTCTATTAATAAAGCCCAAACTAACAAAGAAAGCACTCTTGCCATTTTTTGGATATAGAAAAGGCCTACGATATGCTCTGGCGGAAAGGTGTTATCATTAAATTGCAAGCTATGGGCATTTACGGTCGTATTATTCAATGGATTGATAATTTTCTTACTAATAGAAAAATTCAGGTTAAAATCAATAACACCCTTTCTGTAGAAAGGATCATAGAAAATGGCGTTCCTCAGGGAAGTGTTATCAGCCCTCTATTATTTAACATTGGTGTCAATGACCTTCCCAAATGTCTGGATAATGTTAAAGTCTCACAATATGCAGATGATATAGCAGTTTGGAAATCCAACCGGAACACATCCTTCCTAGAAAAGAAAATTCAAATTAATCTCAACAAAATTGTAACATGGTGTGAAAAATGGGGCTTTAAATTATCCATTCCTAAAACTGTTGCTGTTCTTTTCACAAATAAGAAACATATAAACATTTCTATTCATCTTAATAACCATCCTATTCAGGTTCTCCCTCATGCCAAATTCCTGGGTGTTATTTTTGATAGTAAACTTACATGGAAACCTCATATTGATAGTATTTTAAATAAATGTAAAAAGAGGCTCAACATCCTTAGATGTGTAAGTGGCAACGCATGGGGTGCTAATTGTAAAACACTTTATCAATTTTACTCTGCCCTTATTAAACCAATTTTAGAATATGGGTGTGAAGCTTTTGACTCTGCCTCCGATACAATGAAACAGAAACTCGATAGCATTCAATACCAGGCTCTAAAAATATGTACTGGTGCTATCCAAGGTTCACCGCTCTATAGACTCCAAATTGAATGCGGTGACCCTCCACTTGCCTTACGTCGTCAGTTTTTGTGCGACATATATTATAACAAAATTTATACCCATACAAATAATCCTAATCAACATATTATTCAAGATAATTGGCAAAAACATTATTTTGCAGAAAAATGGCTTCATGTATCCCATAAAACTCCATTTGAAGCCAGGGTTACAAATTCCCCTTTAAAATCCTTCCCTCTTATTAACCCCTTTCCATTCTGGCAGTACAATAAACCTAATATTTCTACTGAAATCCTCAGTCATGTTACACAACTTACTGATACATATAGTAAGTGTAATATTAGCTCAGAAATTATCAACACCACCTGGAAAAATTATCTTCATATTTATACAGATGGTTCTTATAACCCCAATCTCAATACGGTAGGGTGTGGCGTCTATATCCCACAGCTTAAATATTCCAAAAGTATTCGTCTTAATAATGGCATTTCCATATTTACTGCCGAACTGTTTGCTATTTGTATTGCTTTATTATGGATTGAAGACGTCAAACCCATAAACACATGTATATTTAGTGACTGTTTAAGCGACATTCAAACTATTACTAAACATGACCCTCAAAATAAAATCGTTTGTGACATCCGTCATTTACTTATTAACATCCAACAACAAGGAATATTGTTTTCCTTGAATGGATTCCTGGACACTGTGGAATTTTAGGTAATGAGAGAGTTGATAAAATCGCCAAACTTGCCACTCAAAAAACTAATATTGACAGTATCATCCCCTTCTCAGACAATGAAATCAAACACATTCTTAAAGATCAACTAAAAGAAAACTGGAGCAAATTAATCCCCACAGATGACCTCTTCAAAAAAAATCAAATATGATTCATTATTTTCTTTTACTACATGGGGCCTACAACGAAATCAAGAAATTGCCCTTCACAGAGTTCGACTAGGAATATGTAAAAACCTTAACAATTTTCTTTTTAAAATTAACAAACATCCCACTGGTTTATGCGAAACCTGTGCTTCAACTGATGACATTACGCATTTTCTCATAAATTGTCAAAATATAACATCCAGAGAAAATTCTCCAAAAGCTCTCAATCTCACTCAATCACAAATGACATTAACTCAACTCTTAAAACACAAACAAAACTATTATGACATTTTAAATGTATTCATAACTGTAATGTCAGTACCTAGCTTGTCCCTTTTTTTTTTTAACACCTCTTTGATGAGTAATGTAGCTTTTATATTTAAGAAGGGCGGGATGTTTTGCGGGTCATTGTGTTACATGACATCACCTGTGAGGTGTTGCGAACCTGTGACTGAGCCGGCGGAGTCCGGGCTCTCAAATTGCTGGTATACTGATATGGTTCGGCCTTCAGGACACTGGTGGCACATTGTGACTTGAGGATCACTCACGCTTCTTCTTTATCCCTTATTTGTGCATTTCCTTTTTTGTAGAATAGTGAACAAAGGTTCAATCTGCTGTTCTTTGCTGGAACGTCATGCGCACCCATGCGCACTACGATCTGTATTTTATTCAGAGCGCCTTCGGCGCAAAACGAATTTTGTTATTAATGCATAAGAAATGTTCATGGCGCAAAGGGCATACGGTTTGTATGCCATAAGTGCCATTCAAACCACAACAACAACAACTAGTGATTAGAAGCCATTTTGACTCCCAGAAACGTGTGTGCGCGAATTCACGTGTCGATCATGTGTGCGCATTCCGTATATGAATATGCGTAAAGTGAGTACTGCCGCATGCGGCGACGGTCAATGTTATAACTTAATAACAGTTTTTAATCATGAAGTTTGCTTTAAACAAATACATTTGGATCTTGGGAAACTCATGGACGAGAGGATGGTGTCCCTGTGACAGAAGAAATCTTCCCTCGTCGTTGAAATGTCTCCAGGATAAGTTGAAGGTCGATCAACAGGCTAACGTAGCTCGGTCATGACGATGGACGTTTACGGTCATGATGAAGGTAGGTTATTTTTAATTATTTAACAACAGTTACATATTAGTTTAGATTCCTTGAATTGTTTTTGAAATGATAGAATGAATGTTTCCCCCAAAAGATTATATTTGTAGGCCCTGCCGTGCCTTCAACTGTTACTTCAGTTCAGTACAGTAACGGGGGTTTATATTCCTTCCTGTACAAGGTACAACTACGTACAAGGTATAGCCTAGGTATGATGATTGATGGTAGCTAGCCTATCACATTGTGCACAAATTGTGTTCTTGCAAGCATTTGCACAAAAACCAACCTCGTCCCAACAGGCCTTGACTAGTAATTACTACATTTCCCTCTCGTTTACTATACTAGTTTGTCCTCTACATTAGCCAATCATATATTTTTCAGGAAATATGGCGGTATTTCTATTTGTCTTTTTAGAGTAGAGTCAAGAGAGAAAAGTGGTGGCTGTATCATGGGGCCTGCACTCTTTCTTTAAATTATGACTGAGATGTTGGTCATTTATAATATATATAGAAATATTGTTTTAAGAAAATATCCAGCAATAACATTAATAAAATGGCTGTAAAATTGTGATGGAATTTAGCTCAGTAAAACAAATACATCTTCATCTTAAACTTACATATATATCAATATCTTGTGAATTTTCGCATTGTGAAAGGCATGTATTTAAATAGTGCCAAATCCATATAAACATGCTCCCAGTGCTTTACAAAATTACAGGCTAAAAACATATGTCAAATGTTAAATTTGTGTGACATTACAATATTTTCTTTTTTATATCTTTTAGAAACTGAATCACCTTTGCATGCTTGTCAGGATGGAGCTTGCTTAATACCATGACAGGACAGGATGCCTGCTTGACACAATGTCAAACCAGTGATTCATGATCTCAAGGAACCATGCTGTAGTGAGATTCTTGGTGCTTCTCCCTTCACATTCTACCATATAATGCACACTGGCACTAAATGAATGGCTTAAGAGGCTAAGGGCATTTGATACTTTCATTTTCTCGAAGTGAGAAGGTGTTAGGATGGCATGGATGAGTTATGGGTGAGTTGTTTAATTCATTGTCATCTTGGAAGGTAGCCAGATCTTTTACTGCAGTGATACTTGCATGGCTAGATGGAAGCTTGAATTCTTTAACAACATCAGGGTCTATTGTGAGCACATGACCCCTGACGAGGGCAGCCTTCAAATTGTTAATGAGATGTGGAAGTAAAGCCACTTCTTTGGATCTGAGGGGTGTTTAATCTTATTAATTGTTTACAGTTGTCAGTATCGTGTAAATAAAGACGTTTAAAGGAGTGAAATTCATTAACATTTTCTATTGTTTCACATTGTGATAAAGCATGTATAAGGGCGTGTTACACAAAAGCAGCTCTGGCTACTTCAGACTCATTTTGTAAGATTGGGTCACATTTAAATAGCGCCAAATCCACATAAACATGCTCCTGGTGCTTTACAAAATTACATGCTAAAATGTCAAAAATGTAAAATGTGACCCGCTCTGTGAAAATGAGTCACAAGTCGCAAATTTGAAAAATTGAAAGAGTACATCATCAGTTTTAATTTGGTATCTGTTAGTGGTGTGTGACATATTGCATTATGGAGATATGCCATTTTTAATAATCAATAATTTGCATAATTAACACAATTGAATTCTTAGGAAAACAAGCATTCGAAAAGAAAAACAAATGACAGAAATGAAACCACCTACTCACAAAAATCATTGATTTTTTATATTTTATTGATTGAAATTGATGTCAGTTTCAATCAATAAAATATTAAAGCCACATAGAAATCTCAATTTTTCAAATTTCCTACTTGTGACTCATTTTCACAGAGTGGGTCACAATATATGACATTACAATTTGTTTTCCTTTTTTACTTCCCTATTAGAAACTGAACACTTCTGTCACTGCTTGTCTTGCTTGATGCATCATATTCTACATTTGGAGTGATGAAATCTCATCAAGAGTGAGGCAGCATATTCACCCTTTGTCTCACATCTCCTGCACCTTCAACCTAAAAAAAAACCTCCTGTCTAAGACCAACTCAGACTGGTTTGAAAGCAATTTCCATTTGTCTCTTTCCATTGCTACTGATTAAAATTAGATTTTGTGTTGTTTCGAGAGGAAGTCATGCAGTTGGTTCATATGGAGTGTCGTGGCCGAGCGGTCTAGCGCACCAAACTCAAGTTCTGGTGTTGCCAGCAGCAGGGTGTGGGTTCGAGCCCCGGTCGTGACACTTGTGACCCAAAATGGCTTCTAATCACTAGTTGGCGCAACTCTCTCAATATACGGCTCTGCTCCGCTCCAGAGCCAGCCCAATATACGGCTCTGCTCGGCGCCGGTAATTGCACCTATGACCGTGAAAACAGATGGAAGAGTAGGTGTAAGCCGTGTTATCACATCGTGCGGACAGAATCGAACCGCAGAGAAGATCAAAACAAGGCAAGAATTGGTCAAAAACACAGTGTAAGTTACAATATTTTTTATGATCAAAGGCATACACATAATAACAATACAGTATAGATTCATAGTAGATTCATAGATTTAAGGTATTACAGTGCAATGTGTTTATTTCTTCGTAAAACATGCACGTAAACATGCATCTACGTTTTTTTTGTACATTCTTTATCCTAGCGCTTATGTAGAAACATAACGATAGGATCATCCTAGCTAGTACTGCACTACTGGATGCATCGCTATTTTCACTCAACGTAATAAGCTGAAACTTCTGCAGGTATTTATCGATCTCTTAATTATTTTAAATTATGGATGCATTGGAATTCTACCAATAGTGTACAATGAAAAAATAGGCAGACAAATCTCAAATGAAATGTGATACATTTATAAAATTTAAACCCAGTAATTTTTTTTTTTTATTAAACTGGGATCATTTAAATTGTTGAGAATGCAAAAATAAATATATATCAAGCTTCAACAGGAAACACAAGCTCAAAGTGCTAAATTTCTAAATTCATTTGATAATTTGACAAATTTTGCTATTTAAATTTTTATTTTTCATTGGAACATCGTTTTTTTTAAAGTTAAATTGAATACAAATGCTGTAAAATGACATTTCTCAAAATAATCGTTTATGGTATGTCCCATCATAAATTAATTTTGGCACTTTTTACTGTTAAACCAAGCTTCGGACTATTTGGCGAAATATCTCATTTAAGGAAATTACCAATGTTCCAATGAAAACAAAATTTCTGGACACTGCTGGTAAGTAACAGGTGATTTATCTTTAACAAACATTAATTAAAACAGTTTGAAAAAGCTAATTCTCCGTTTTAAAAATTAACATCAGTTGATAACATAACAGTAAATTACCATGTAATATTTAGCAAATAAAAACTTTCTCAAATTAATTTAAAAGAAATTAAAATTTATTAGGCCCCTAGCTGCATATGAATATACATCATCGATGTCCGCATACAACAATTTAATCTTAAATCTTCCTCAAATAATTTACACCTATATTGAGAAATATAAATAGGCCTAATTGTCTACGTAAAAATAAATTATACATTATCTGGATTTGACGTTAATCATAAAAATCTATGCACAACACTTCCCATTATTTATCCCATCTGAAATACAATTTGGCTAAATTAATTTAATTCAAAATGCCAACACTGAAAAACAAATATTTTCTTTAAATTTAAAAGCCCTAAAAATTATGATGATCGTTTCCTGGATCGACGCGGTATTATCAAATCTTTCGTGCTCTACATGGCTTGTCTAGTCTAGCCCATCTTGCGGGACAATTTAATTGCCTTTTCTTTCCCTTTTTGCAACTAGGTCTACTAAAGAATTGGATGGGGAAAATCTAAGTTATTTTACCATTTACAAATGACAGCCATTATTCAATGACACGATCAGCGAGTCACCGCCAGCCATTCAGCATTAAAAAGTAGGCCCAGCCAGCACAGTGTGAGCCGCGGTGGAAAACACGGTGCCTGGAGCGAAGCACGGCCGCTGCAGAAAGGGACCTCGCCCGGCTGCACTTGCTGCAAAGCCCGCCAAGCTGACCTGGCAATGCCCACGTAGAATGGGAACCTGCGTCACGTCTGCCTGCCCCAAACCAGCGTGGCGCAACCGCTGCTTCTTGGCCTCTTTTCACCCGCTGATACCACAATCGAAAAACTGGCCAAACAGGGATTACAATTGTCTAATTCGCCACAAATTTACAATCATGATAATCTATAGTTTATTTATTTATTTGGAATTACACTTTTGAAACAGTGGCACACGATGTATGTAAATATCGGTGCATCCATCAAAACAATTTCTAAGTACAATAGTTACAACAATTAATATTTATAAAATAACAATATTTAATAATAAGAATATTAAATAATAGTAACATTAATGAAACACTACAATAAATAGCTATAAATAATCAACAGCAATGGCAGTAAACAAGTACATATATAAATATCAATTACGTAAGTCAGCTCTTAGCTTCCATGCACGCTTGGTGTAAGATTTACAAAATCTTCATAAATAATAGCAATATTGTCAACATCACATTTGTTTGGATTAATTGATACATCACTACCTAATGTAAGGTTCAGTTTAACATCTAAGTTACTTGACATAAATAATTCCCAAACATCAATACGATTCATGGAGATTAATTTTCTTTCTAACTTAACATATTCATCGGTTCTTATATCATTGAGCGCAGTGCAAGTGAACAAAAAATGTTGAATATTTTCAGTACCATTATTACACGTTTTGCAAGTGCTGTCGTGGTCCGGAGACCATCTACTTGTTCTACGATCGAGTGGCAAGGTATTTGAGCGAAGCCTGAATTTAAGACTTGCCCCATGGAAATCTGTTTCGTCAAGCAAGTAATTCTCCAGACCAGGACAGCACTTGATAGATGCGTAATCCTTAAGTGATGACTTCCTATTAATCTCATCATGCCAAAATTGAACATAATTTTCATTAATAACGTAATTAAAAGATGTAACCCATAGTATATATGCTAAATGTTGATATAAGGATTGAAGAGTTATTGGATAGGAAAAAGGAAAGATTGATCGTTTTGAAAACGAGGAAATGTTACCGGGAACTTACCCTCCGTGTCGGCCATGATGAAGCGATAATAATCAGCCCCAAGAGCTCCCGGGTCAACTCTAGCGGGTACCGCCCGCTAAACTTCCTCCGCGATGTGCGCCCCGGTATAGCAGTGACGCCTCAATAAATACTGACGTGACTTGCACGCGTTCGCGGGTCAAGCGATGTAGGAAAGTAGCTAGTGCGTAATTGTGTAACCAGTTGATGTAGGTCAATAGGCTAACACCAATTTGGTTAATAGTTCTCATTCCTTTTCATTGGATTTGTGTTTAACCAACATCTAACAATGAAAGCATGGGCTGATTTCTTGTGGCAATTGTTATGTTATAAATGTAGACAATAGAGCCTTGGGTAGCCACTTTCTACTTACTTGAAGTGGCATTCTTTGAATTAATGTGTGTACTCTACCGCGAATTTAGTATAAGAGACCCAAACAAATTTGATAATATTGGATGTGAACAACGTCGATTTTTAGTATTAATATTATTTTATTTTATTATAATTATTGGATTTTGAAATAAAAACTATTTTTAACGTTTAAATTAATGATATTACTAATAAAGTTGTTTAACTAATTTATTCAGATATTATAATTTATCTGTATAGGTCACTAGATATATACAAAGGGCGTGTTTATTTCACTCCTGGGGCCGGGAGCTGAAATAGCTAGATCGATTGATTGCGGATGTGATTGCGCAGTGCGAAATTTAAACAAACGGAAACATTTTGGGATCAAATCCATGTACTATGTCATCGAAAATATAGCTCAGCCGGTAGCCGCAGATAATACCTGCTGTGTATTGTAATGGACTGTAGTTATAACAATGGTATTAAGTAGTGAACATAAGATATTTTGACATTCCAGCTTTCCGGGTCCCTTGGATGGACCGTAGTTATAACAATGGTATTAAGTAGTGAACATAAGATATTTTGACATTCCAGCTTTCCGGGTCACCTGGATAGTGTAATGGACAAAAGATACAACATGTATTGTGACATTGCAGTTTTTGTTTTCTTTGAGGGAATGTGGTTGCTTTTGTTAATCTTTCAGAGATTAATTAGTTGGCTTTGTTAATGGTTAGATCTTTTGGCTGCTACTTTGGTATACATGTGCACTAGACCTTGTGAGCTTTAAGAAATACTAGCCTACTACAAAACCTATGGGTATGAGGGCTCCAGGGTGGCAGTCTGGTGACCTGTGGCTGGGGACAGAAGGTAGTTCGGACGGCGGTTGTATATTATTTTGTATAAAGTTTAGTTACGCAAAGGATTGCTTGTATTTTATGTTATATAAGTTCAGCCTGTCGTCCGAACATTAAGGTAATACTATTCAGTTATTAGGTGTTCGGGTATGTACCCGAAACACCTATTGTTTTTGTTCGTTTTTTTTCTTCTTCTCTGTCAGAGTATTCCATTTTTTAATTTATTCGTTGAAGTTTTCTTTTTGTACATAGTTAATTTCTTGTTTCTCACACCCCCCCCCTCATAAATGGATCATGCCAACTTGCACTTTCACAATAACCCGAAGATGTCTTTAGAAAGTGTGGTCTGATCTTTGGTACACCCAATGTACACCCCTATTTCCTTTGTCAAAAAGCACCTCATAGCAAGATGCAACCCCAACCTTTGGTCATGGTAATTTAGCAATTGTACTATTTCAGTAGCCTTTTTGTTGGTAGTAAAATTCTATTGTATTTCTTCATTGGGTACCAGATAGTCCAATCCACTTGCAAGTTAGTTAAGTTTGTTTTGTGTGCGAGTTGTGAGGACAGAATCATTCTGAGATTCAGAGAGACAGGACGCGTGTTTGTCCGTTGTTTGAATTTGTGTGTGGAGTTGCCACCCAACCAACATGCGAGTGGATACAGCCCTCGTAGGTACTGGGCTGGTCAACTCAAAGTTTGGCCGAGAGCCAACAATACCCATCCAGTTTTGACCAGGCTTCACAAGAGGCAACGGCCTGAAGCTCTATATACGTGGTGAAATTACCATGACCAGTTACCCCGGGAACACAACCCCATTAAAGACAAGAATCCTGACCCGTGAGGCCGAGTCCAGATGTGACGGCAGGGACCAGTAGGGTCAAGACAAGGCGACAGTCGTCCAGATCACGTCGATCATCCGCCCGCCTAATCTTGTCGTGGGGAAGGTTGTGCAGAAATCTAATTTGAGAAATTCATTTCATCTATTTTGTTTAAAGTTCAGCATGTAACGTTCAGTTGAAGATATGTTTTCGTTTTAGAGTTGATTTTCTTTAATTGAGTTGATTGACTAAAATTGATTTAGATTGAAGAAGTTATTAATCCATGTGGTTGAGTTTATTCGCTAGGGCCATTTCATAAGTTTGATTACATTTTCTATCAAACTTGCTATATCATAATTGTTGTATTAATTGCTGATTAATTTCATTTTCATCAAATTAATATATCCTTACGCTTTCAATCAGTGTACTAAGCAGAAGTTTGAGTTTAAATTGAGTTTATAAGTTTAAGTTAATTCATTGAGGAAAGCGACCTCACCATTCATTTCATTTGATTAATTGTGAATATTGTAAATCTTAATTTTTATAATTTTGAATAATAATACTCTTGAATTTAATGTTCGTTGGTGTCTTAGTGAGTTATTTTGGTCTGTCCCGTGATAACATACGTATTGTCCCTAAGTTAAAAGGAACGAGGTGACATTCTCCTTCTTCTCCCCATCGATTGTCTACAAAAAAACACATACTTGCAAACTTCACATGAACTTGAAACTTGGCATATACTTTGAACTTAACACGTAGATGAAACAAAATTTGTGACGTCATGATTAGGTCATCAGATATCGAATTACGATAAATCAAAATTTAATATTAAAAACAAATCATATCTCAACAACCACAAGATGTAAATTCACAATTTTTGTACCATTGTACAGATCGTTAATTGTCAAAAAATATTTACAAAAAGGTGACCCCAATTTGACCTTACTTCCTGTCCCAACCGGAAGTCAAAGTTTAATATTTAAAAAAATCCTATCTCAACAACCACAAGAGGTAAATCGACATTTTTTGCGCCATTGTATAGATTGTTAATTGTCGGAACATGTTTACACAAAGATGACCCCAATTTGACCTTACTTCCTGTCCAAACCGGAAGTCAAAGTTTAATATTTAAAACAATCCTATCTCAACAACCACAAGAGGTAAATCGACATTTTTTGCGCCATTGTATAGATTGTTAATTGTCGGAACATGTTTACACAAAGATGACCCCACTTGACCTTACTTCCTGTCCAAACCGGAAGTCAAAGTTTAATATTAAAAAAAAATCATATCTCAACAACCACAAGAGGTAAATTCACAGTTTTTGCACCATTGTACAGATTGTTAATTGTCAAAAGTATTTACAAAAACATGACCCCAATTTGACCTTTACTTCCTGTCCAAACCGGAAGTCAAAGTTTAATATTAAAATAATTATTGTATTGTATTCAAATAAACTTCGAATTGATGACGTCATCATTTTAACTTCAACCAAACACCTAGTTTTTGTTGTGACAAAAACGTATATCTAGTTTATTTTTTCCCTTCTTCTCCGGATCGATTGTCTACAAAAAAAACACATACTTGCAAACTTCACATGAACTTCAAACTTGGCATATACTTAGAACATAACACGTAGATGAAACTAGAGTTGTGACGTCATGATTAGGTCATCACATATCGAATTACGATAATTCAAAGTTTAATAATTAAAAAAATCATATCAAGGGATCTGAAAAATCAATAAAACTACTGATTTAGTCGGGGAAAAATATGTAGTTTATCATGAGTGTAAAGAGTGTGAAATATGTGACATTAGAGACGAGGATATGTTTGAGTTTGATATTAATTTGTACTGAAAACACGAAATTTTTGTAAAAAAAGAAACACACTTTTCGTGAAAATTTACGCGCAATCTGTTATTTCCACTACGTCCGCAATACTCAATCGAGTGGGCGGGGCATATAAAACAGTCCGGCCGGCAGAACGTTAATACTGCATGTCGCCCTCAATCGGCAAAAACAGATACTGAAATATTTTACAATCCAGTCCAAACCATCGTCCACTTTAGCGAGTGCTACGGTTATATTTCCTGATTTACTCAGAAAGAAATTGTATTTTTATGAAAATAATAGTGTGAAATATGTGATATTACTGATGAACTCGTGCTAACTCGTACTCCAACCAACTCGTACTTCAACCAACTCGTACTCCGACAAACTAGTACTCCAACCAGCCCGTACTCCAACCAACTCGTACGTGCACATGTACAATATAATCGACAGTGTTTAATAATAATAATAATGTGTGGACTTATATAGCGCACGTATCCACCAACTAAGTGGTGCTCAAGGCGCATTCTTTTTTACGTGCATTACACAACACACGGGACCTACGGCTTTACGTCCCATCCGAAGGACGAAGCAATTATAGTTAAGTACCTTGCTCAAGGACACAAGTGTCACGACCGGGGCTCGAACCCACACCCTGCTGCTGGCAACACCAGAACTTGAGTTCGGTGCGCTAGACCGCTCGGCCACGACATTCCATTTGCGTGTGGTGCCCACACAAATTCTTTTTACGAAATTGAGGGAGTGTAAAAATGGATCGCCAACATAGTCATAAAGGGTAGGTATCTTGAATTTAATTGTTAAGAGGATTTCCTGTATTTATCTTCGTGTTTTTATACAAGAAAAGCCATTTTTTAAGCGTTGGGTTGGCTGGTAACGTTAATGTAGTTGCACTGTGCCTGTTTAACTTAACGTTAACGTTAGTTATGTGAACATACTTTGGACAGTAAACAACTCGCCACTTTTCTAACAAAATATGAACAGATGTCACTAAAATGTATTTAGAATGTAAATAAGGATAGGAAAATTCAGATGTTAAGGTTATGGCAATTTTTCAGTTGAAATTTTATGCCATATTTTGTAATTTATGTTTTCTCCAAAAATCTTCAGTTTGTGCACAAATTAACGTCAAGTAGTGATTGTTTACTGCACTTTCCCTTAATTTTTTACCCTTAGATACAAATCAACTTACATAGACAATTATTTCACAGGAAAAATGCACAATATTCATGACACAATACATCATGTACTTGTATAAGTTGTTAGTCCTGCTCCCTGGGGAGGCCTCTCTCAGACATCTCTCACATGAAACTATGAGCAATTTCCTTAAATACCTTTCTCTTTTGATGTGAGTTTCATGCAAGAACATTTCTTTAATTTATTACACATTGTCAAGAATAATTGTGTGCAATTTTGTAAACAACCAATGCCCTTGTCAATTTCAATGGTCCAGCTACTCCAAAATTATATACTGTTTTCCCATTCATATTATAAATTATAACTTCTCTGAATTTTCAAATACTTTATTCTTGGTCCATGTACTTGTAAAACCTTCCTACTATTTTGTACAGCATGTTCACTGTGATGTATTATTTTCCTCATTCACATAAATTAGAACTTCTCTGAAATTTCAAATACTTTATTCTTGGTCCATGTACTTATAAAACTTTCCTATTATTTTTTACAGCATGTTGACTCCAATACATCATGTCTCAGACTAAGTTCCAGCCTACAGCACCCCAAGACAGCGCTGACACCACATCCAAATGCAGTATCGTAACTGTTCAAGTCATCAACAATCTTCAGTTTGTAGGCTACACGATGGTATGGTTTAATGTCTTACGTTAACAGATCATTTGAGAATCCGTGCACAATTAATGGAAGTGGTCTTCATTACTTGGTTTCGTTTGAATGTATGTAAACTTTCACATTTTTTATAGATGTATGTTCGTTTTAGTATAATTTTATAGATATTGATTACATAAAACCATGGTTAACGTTAAAAACCTTAGTGTGGCAATGGTATCACATGTACCGCGCCTGGAGTGAAACAGGTCAACTCGTATGCGTGCTCGTACTTTTACCAATTCACACTTATTTTGGTCAACTCGACCCGGAAAAATATTTATTACTGAATATTTACTGGCATGCGTACGGATTGACATCCGGTGGAGTACGCTTTGGTAAAAGTACAAGTTAATTTAGCTACACTATAGTGTCTGTAGTTCCTCATAATAATAGTAGTACTTATGTCCTGTGTGGTGATGGCTGCATTGCAGTTTACTTTATACTAGCACTTAATTTTCTCACTAAAGTAGACCAGAAACAAATATCAGCACCTTTATTGAGATAATGAAACAGTCACATCATGGAGGAAGGAAGACGTCACATGTAGTTCTATTCCATTGTAAAACCTAACTTAAAGGCATTGTTCTGAAGGGATAATTTTTCTGAAGTTACATCAATCCATCAATCCATCATCCTGATAATAACATATAAGGGCATTCTAAGTTATGTGTGTTTTGTTAGCATGACCCATTATTCTTCGTCCCTCTTTGAAAACATTTAATATTGTTTTTACATGATTCGTTAATATTTCAGATCAACGATATCCATTTGTGCAACTGCTACAAGGTGTGTTAGAATCTGTGTAACTTTGTGATCCAATGGCCAGTATTTGAAGTTTATCCATTCATCAAAGGAGTTAACGTATTATTCAAATTATTTTATATGGAGTTATCCTATCTGTGGCAGTCTTTACCCTCAAGGGAATTGTTTTTTCAGGACCTCAAGACACATCTAGGTCTTTCTAGGAATTTCTTTAACATGTTAGAACAAAAATAGTACTGAGGAATTCTTATTATTTTTTTGACTGGACCCAAACATCCTCACAAATGTAATTATTAAGCAATATATGTTGGTGATCTAGTAAAATGTATATTGCCGACAGTGAATCACTGGCAGTTGGGCCATATAAACATAGTAAACATACCCCCCCTCCCAATCTTCATTGCATGGTTGTGTCAGCCTTGGAATACCTTTTGCCAGATCACCCAATTAAAGTTCCTATTTATTTGTATGCTCACATTGGGATAGTACTGACCATCAATCCCATAAACACAATTGGTTAAACAGACAGTATCGTCACGATCAGAGCAGACTTTCTACAAATGGGCCATGGAATTGGTGTCCTAGTTTAAGACGAACATAGTGACTGAAAATTACTGGCTCATTTATGCAGCAGCAACGCGAATATGACCTTATCATGTGAGTATTATTTTCAGTCACTGAGTTAAACTAGAACTTGAACTCTGATTCCATGCCCTGTTGATCGTGAAGATATTGCCACCTTTAAACAATAACTTTAACATTACTATTTATGAAAATGTATTTTCAACAGTTAATGACACATAAATACATATACATGTAACAATCAGAAGATCATATTTCAGTATTGTTTGTTTCTTTTTATTGTACAGTTATCCTTCAAATTACATTGTGCTGTCTCTTCCATATAAGTATTGTTTTAAAAAACTGAACCAAACATTTAAATATAACACTTGATCGAATTTGTCATTGTATTGTACAAGACCTGCACACACCTCACCTCGGGGCCAAAAATGTGTAATGATAAAGCTGTGATGATACACTATTTAATTCCACCACAACGTAATTAGCGTAACAGCTCTGTATTCGTCCAAAGGACAAACACCTAATGTCATACAGATCGTTAATTGTCAAAAAATATTTACAAAAAGGTGACCTTTACGTCCTGTCCAAACCGGTTTAATATTTAAAAGTTTAATATTTAAAACAATCATATCTCAGCAACCACAAGAGGTAAATTATTTTTTTGCACCATTGTACTGATCGTTATTTGTCAACAAATATTTACAAAAAGGTGACCCCAATTTGACCTTTATGTCCTGTCCAAACCGGAAGTCAAAGTTTACTATTAAAAAAAATCATCCACAAGAGGTAACTTCACAATCTTTGCACCATTGTACAGATCGTTAATTGTCAAAACAATTTCACACAAAGGTGACACCAATTTGACCTTTACTTCCTGTCTACACTGGAAGTCAAAGTTTAATATTTAAAACAATCTACTTCCTCCCGAACACCTAGAGTTTGTGTCAAGACAAACTCTGAATCTCTAGATAGGTGTTCGGGTATGTACCCGAAACACCTATTGTTTTTGTTCGGTTTTTTTCTTCTTTTTTTTCTTCTTCTTTTCCGGATCGATTGTCTACAAAAAATACATACTTGCAAATTTCACATGAACTTCAAACTTGGCATATACTTAGAACTTAACACGTAGATGAAACAGAATTTGTGACGTCATGATTAGGTCATCAGATATCGAATTACGATAAATCAAAATTTAATATTTAAAAAAATCATATCTCAACAACCACAAGAGGTAAATTCACAATTGTTGAACCATTGTACAGATCGTTAATTGTCAAAAAATATTTCCAAAAAGGTGACCCCAATTTGACCTTACTTCCTGTCCAAACCGGAAGTCAAAGTTTAATATTTAAAAAGAATCATATCTCAACAACCACAAGAGGTAAATTGACATTTTGTGTACCATTATATAGATTGTTAATTGTCGAAAAATATTTACATAAAGGTGACCCCAATTTGACCTTACTTCTAGTCCAAACCGGAAGTCAAAGTTTAATATTTAAAAAAATCATATATCAACAACCACAAGAGGTAAATTGACATTTTGTGTACCATTGTATAGATTGTTAATTGTCGAAAAATATTTACACAAAAGTGACCCCAATCTGACCTTACTTCCTGTCCAAACCGGAAGTCAAAGTTTAATAATTAAAAAAATTATATTTTAACAACCACAAGAGGTAAATTCACAGTTTTTGCACCATTGTACAGATCGTTAATTGTCAAAAAATATTTACAAAAAGGTGACCCCAATTTGACCTTTACTTCCTGTCCAAACCGGAAGTCAAAGTTTAATATTAACATAATATTTCCAAAACCGTAAATTATTAGCGAGGACGACAGTTTCGTCAAAATCACAATTCGTATCTGGAACTACACAAAAACGGGTTGTAAAAACTCGCCAAAGAAATACCTTCTCTCAAAGAATTTCGGTACCAAAATTTACCCTTGTGTAGCAGAAGAGTTGTTTTTTCACATTTGAACTGTTTTTTCCAAGAATAAACGAGATTTCATTGGTACAATAATGAGTTGAACTTGTTATAAGTTGCGCATCAACGAACACACGTCTCGGTAAATGAAACGGCCACTTTTTATTTGACAACCTTCGGGACTTCTGAGTTGTGCCCTCCTTTAGCAAAAATTTCCCATAGACATGCGTCATTTGTTGATATTTTGTACAGAGAAAGGTCTGCTGAGTAGATACAAAACTCGGTCCGATTTGGTGGATTTTGTAATTTTTACAGTTGCTTTAAATTAGTGTCCAAGTCAGTACCTATTTTTTACACAACAGTTCATAAAAAGCAGTAACAATTATAATAAATATCAGCCGCAAAACCGCGAGTCGTTGAATACGAAGTAAAAACATTAGCTTTTGTAAAATGTACGAATAAACTACAGTACGACGGTGGTTCGTTAAACATGAAAAAAGGTAGTTTATTCGTAGCCCACCATCCGAGTACGACGTTGTACTTTTCGACTAGAATTATTCTTTGTAAAATTTCATCTCTGTTGATGTATCCATGATGTTCGTAAATTTCGCTAGGCGACGCTCGTAAAATTTCGTCTCTACCGCTAGCAGCAACGTCACTACCGCTCGTTCGACTAGGACCGTAAATACTCGCCATATTTATATAATTTCTAGATTTAAAATAACGGGGAAACCGTGATTATTTATGTCTCTACCCTTTGAATCTTTAATTTGAAAGCTCAACGCGTTAAAAGTACCGACTTTTAATTTTTTAAACAATGGATTTTCATATTCCATGCACATACTTTCTCCGAACGATTTACCTTGCAAGGGAAAAGCGTTTAAAATGGTGCAAGGTTTACCGTTGAAAAAATTACGCGTCGTAGAAATTTGATCGCAATGAATGTATACAATTTTAAAAAGTTGTACGTCAATCTTTTTACTATATTCTCCTACGGCTAGAAATTCATTATGAAGCCCGAGTAAATTAGCTAACCCGGCTGTAAATTTAACGGATTTGTTTTCAAGAGTCAAACTTAACGAGTAAACACCCGTTGTTTTATCGATCGTGAACGTGATCCAAGGCTTATGTTTTACTATAATATCGATAATTTCGTTAACGTTGTAAAGTCCCGCTTCAACAAACTTGATGACATCCGGCTCACCCGTCGTACGATAGATTATTCTTTCTTTTTTACGCACGTTGTAATATCCCACCCAAATGTTTGCGCTATGTACATGTAACGTTATCGCGAGATTACCCTCGCGATTATCGATAACGTCGTTTAATTGAATCGACCCACCATTTTTTTCAATTTCAACTTCAACGGTATGATACATTTTACTGTTTAAGTTTATAATTTTATTATAATAAAATGACGTTTCCATTAGCTTTCAAGAGTAATTTTTCATTTCCATAACCACAATCTGGAAATTTTAAGGCGCCTCAGAATTTTAACGCTAGCGATTTAACGAGTCTAAAAATTTACGTCAATGAGAACGATTTTTTTGTCGCGCATTTCGATAATGTTTTTAGCAACTACAAGTTGCCTAAAGTTAGTCAAAAAGTAGTCGATGATTGGCATCATAATCCGCTAAAATTATATCAAAATCAAATAAATTTTACTGCGGTACAACGAGATGTGGCGTGGGTTATCAACATTTAAATCATTCGAATACGATGATTAGTAGTTTTTTTAGATTTCACGTATATTATCAAATGAGACGATTGCTAAAAGAAATGAGCTGTCCCACGTCATTTCAAAATTATTTTAGCGCATTTGAAAACAATATAGACGTAAGCGCGTATAAACGACTATGTAAAAACTTTCACCTCTCAACATTAAATAATTGGAAACGCGTCGATATGTACAGCGATGGATTAGGCATCGCTTATTTTTGGCGAAACATTGGTAAAAGATACGATCCAGTACCTGGGCACAACTACGACAATTCTATTTTAAATCCCAACACCGACCCTATTTCTCTTAATAATCTCAACGTCGCACCGGGTGAAAAAAGAATGGATTTTGACGACGGTGTACATAATCGTAAAGAACACACCATTAGAGTAGGTTTCATTTTGCAATCTGAACGCGTTGAAACAGCGTGGACTAAATTTATATTGTCTTTGGGGTTAGCTCGAGGTTTTACGGATATCGGTACAGAACGCATAAACGATTCTATAAGAACGTACGTTTACGCGATTTTGGGAGCTCAAGCGCGAGTTAAAAGTGGATTTCTCGCGTCTGGCGTTGGTTTAGACGCGCAGCGTGAATTTATAAATATAGTAAATGCTGAGATTGATTCTCCGATCGATTTACAATCTAGTATTCAATGATATCAAGATGTTTTACAATACGCTCGTTCCCAATTAAACTTTTGTATCGGAGAAAATTTATACATGATGCCGAGCGATATGAATTTACGAATAGGTACGTACGCGGGATACAACAATAATATATTAATCGCGACGAGTGATTTATCGTTGGGTTCAAATTTAGATACAAATTCAACGCCCGTTTCTCCTCCTATTTTACCTTCGCAGGCGCAATCAACGTTGTTGTTAACCGCTAAACACGCTGACAGCCCTATTGAAACTATGAAATAATCTTTCTCTACACCTGTACACTAACCCAAGACGCTACATCGCGCAAGCACTCTTTGGAAGAGTTGGATGCTAGTCATAAAGAAGAAAAAAGTGCTTTAATTATTGGTTTTGCCGTTTTAACCGGACTCGGCGTTATGATTTATGAATTGTTATTTTAATGTTTTATGCGTGTAAGTTAAAATTAAAACTCCAACCCCCGTTAAAGCTAACCACAAATGTTCCGCCGTCCACGCGACGACGCTTGAAGCTGTTTTAAATAACCAACTTACTATCGATCCGATAATAACCGGTAAAGCGGCTAAAGCTTTTGATCCTAGTTTAGATAATACAATCGCTAGATTTTTTAATGTTTTTTGTATCCACTCTTTTACACCATCGCTCGGTTCTGGTGGTATAGGTTTGGGTGCTGGTTTTGGTGGTATAGGTTTGAGTGTAGGTTTGGGTGTAGGTATTGGTGGTATAGGTTTGGGTGCGGGTTTTGGTAAAACTGAATTTACAACACCGACCATCGATTCGACGATAAAAGCGATAGTCATACTAAAAGCCGTTAATAATTATACTAACGATCGTTACGCCTTGTTCTCTAAATAAAGTTTTAATTTTATCTCCCAACGAAACGTCTCTTTCTAACATTTTTTGAAACGTTTCTTTAATTCTATTAATTTGACTACGAAGACTATTTTCCTCCTCACCCGCGACTTCTAATCTCAGTCGTCTTTCATCTTGTTTATCTAGCAGTTGTTTAGTAGCTTTTTCAGTTAATTCATTTAATCCACATCGTTTACCGTCAAGAATTAATTCTTGAAGACTAGATATTTCTTCGTCGAGTTGGCTCAATTTAGCTAAATTTAATTCAAGTTGACCTCGAGTCGTTTGCAAGGCTTTATCGAGTCCAAAGATTTCTCGAAATGGAATGTCTAATTCCGTTTGAGTTTCCTAGATTTTTCTACCAGTTGCATCGGTATGGGTGGTAACCTTCTACCACCGCTTGTTTGAGCGGGTGGCTCTTCCACCGGTTTTTCCGCTTCGTTTATAACGTTTATTATAGCTTTTTTACTTTTATCGAATATACCTAGATCGTTTAAATTTAAACCACTTATACCGCTTACCTTGTAAAAGGGTACCCTTTTTCCCGTTAGTCGTATTTCTTTATCACCTTTTATAAAATAGAGTATCTTATTTTTTTCATCTAATTTCTCTACAAACTTGGTATAGTCTCTCTCATCGGGTTCATACCCCGTACTTGCATAAAAATCATCGACCGTTACTCTAAGCGCTCTATCTTTTTGAGATAAAGGCAGTACATTAAAAGACTTGAGGTTTTTTAACATTTTTTATGTAAAACCTCGAGTCTTTTATTACTTTCTAATATTTCATCTTTTAATCTTTCATCTTTAAATCCTTTTAATCTTTCATTTTCTAATCTTCCATTTTCGATTTATTCTAAAAGATTGTTGTGCATATTATCCCAATATTCATCTTCATCATAGTTGTCAAGATCTTGTAATAACGGATCAAGATCGCGTCCTCCTGTTGCCATTTTACAATTACTTTTTATCTTTTTTAAACAATTTATAACTTACGTAGCCTAACGCTCATCCCTAGTACGATAAAAAAAATTCTCGCGTTTTTTGATTTTCGTTAGGAACGTAAAAATCTTCTAGTCGCGGTTCGTCGTATAAATCTCGAGGTAAATTTATTCGTTTACCCGTAACTCGCGAATATTCATTCATCGCTTCGTCAATATTGTTGAACGTTCTTACGGCGATCGATTCTTTTTGTATTTTTTCGTTTAAATAATCTAGATAATTTATACGCTTTTTACTAAATTCGTCTCTGGCTTTCGAAAGTTGTTCTAGCGCTAAATCGTGCCTTTTGCATTCTCGTTCACCTTCGTTACCCCGTAAATTACTAAATAAAGCATTTGATCCGGTAAATGCCAACGCGTTAACTACCGCGCCTCCAACCATCATCGCTATAGACACCATTTATTTGTTTTAAAGATAAAAATATTGTATAGTTGTCAACTATAAAATATGGCTAATAATACGTACGGAGATGTGCTAGATCCATACAGAAGATTACGAGAACCTAGAGGTATAAAAGGATCGCGTCAAAAAGTCGTCGTTACAAACAAACCGAGTACCATTACCGAAAATCAATTGTTGACGGTTCGTTTTCCAAATTTAGGAATGAACGACGTCATCGTTCCGAATACGGCTCGATCAGCTTTCAATATACAACTTGTTTCTACGGATGATGAAAATAGAACGTTGGTACAAAACATTGGCAGAGCTATCGTAAAACATATAATCATTAAAATGGAAGGAAATGAAATATTTTCATTAGACGATGCGGATGTGTTCAATTGTTATAAAGACGAATGGTTAACCAAAGATCAACGCGCCAATCTAGCGTATCAAGGGATCGAAAGTGCCAACGTGACCAAATTGCGAATAGACGCTAGCGACAAGGTTCCCGCGGGTAACGGAGGAAAAGATAAAGCTATCGCGGATACGTATCAAAATAGATATTACATTCCGCTAGATTTTGAATTGTTGACCGATCATCAGCCCTACTACCAATCGCGGATCGGAGATCGATTGACTTACGAACTAGTGTTTAATAAATTTTCTCGCGTGATTAAAAGCACCGACGATAATGCGAAATATATCATAAGCGGGATTTCTTTAGAATATGAGGTCGTTCATATGCCGGAACTCGCTCGAACGATTAAAAATCAATATAGTAACCGTTTGAGTATATTGTTTGATCGCGTGCTAAGACAGAGCGTAACCCCGTTAAACAAGAGCAATACGACGTGGAATATAAATTTAAATACCCCCGCAAAAAGTATGAAATGAATATTGTTTTTGTTCAAAGAACCCGACGTGCAAGAAAGCAATAAATTGTATAATCCAAAAATTAATAAAGTTTCAATTACGATCGAAGGCGTTCCCAATCAACTCTACGCGCACGGAATGGAAAGGTATCAACATTGGGAAGAAATTTCAAAATATTTTGGCGATTCGAGTAAACAACACGCTATACGAGTCGTATAAGCTCTAAATTTATCCAACGTCAAACAAGCCGATTATTTACTAAATCGATACGGTTTATTTTTAGACATGAGAACGAGCACCGATAATGTAATACACGGAAGCGGAAGACGAGTACAAAACTTATCCGAAGGAATTACCATTCAAATTGATAAAGAAGCTGAAACCGCGGGTGAACTAAACATGTACACTTTTATTATTATGGACGCGCAACTAAATATAAGAAACTCGCGTTTTTAATCCGTCAATTATTAAACATCTTGACTAATAATAAAAAGAAAATGTTACCTAAATATCCACACGCCGCTTTAATTTGCGGCCAAACCGGATGCGGTAAAACTGAATTTGTTTTAGACTCGTTACAAAAAGAATATTTAAATCATTTTGAAAATATCGTTATATTATGTCCCACTATCGGCGACAACGACGCGTATCAAAATAGAAAATGGATTTGGAACGACGAGCGAGTACTCGTCGACGATTTAAACTACATTTCGTTAAACCAAGCTATACAAATTTATAGCGATGTGTTTAAAGGAGAGGAAACGTTGTTTATTATCGACGATTGTAGCGCGAATAAACAGTTGCATTATAAAAAATACAACGAGAACAATAAATGTATGATTACCCAATTAGCTTTTAGCGGTAGACACGTTAAACATAGCTGTTGGATTCTTTCTCAAAAATATAATTTAGCGTATTAAAAGATTTTAGAGAGCAACTCAAATGGGTGTGTTTATTTTATTGTAAAGATAGAGATTCTTTCGAAAATTGTCTTAGAGAAAACGATGTTATACCAACGACCGAGTTACGAGAGCGAGTACGCGAAAAATTAAAACGAGTTAAACATCGCAAATTGATTTTAAAAACGGATCAACCTACCGGTTATGAGATTATAGACTAGGTTACTTACAGGTTACTCGTCAATTACTCGTAGGTTACTTACAGGTTACTCGTCAATTACTCGTAGGTTACTTACAGGTTACTTACATGTATAGGTTACTCGTCAATTACTCGTAGGTTACTTACAGGTTACTTACAAGTTACTTGGCGATTATGTATAGGTCGTTAGTAATTACCTATAGGTTACTTGGCAATTACTTACAATTTACTTGTATAAATTATAAAATACTTTTATAAATGGAACGAAAGTCATTCATGTTACCCCCATTATTATTGGATACTAGCGAAGCCGAGACGAGCGACAACCTGTTGCTGCTAAAACAAAAGCTACGAGATGAGCAACCATTTTTCGTTACCGATTGGTTATCTACAATTAATTATTGGTTTCTCTGTTTTTTTTTTAAATTTTACCGATTATTCTATAAATACTTATAATAAATTGAAGAAGTTCCTAAATTGTTGACTGAAAATCCACCCTCCGCGTTAAGCGCACCAGCTTCGCTAGCGTCCGCCTATGTTGATATAAACGACGATGCGCTACTGTTGAAGCAAAAACTACGAGATAAACGTCTCTTGGCCGTTGTGTCTGGAGGAGATTCTAAAAAAATGTTCGGTAAAGAGTATTCCATCAACGACATTGAAGCTTTGTCTACGGAAGAGCGAGATGTATTACACACGCAATACGAAACTAAATTAGGTCGCGATATAACGCAGTCTTTAGGTAGCGCCATTCTAACGCTATACGCTAAACTATTAGGATTTAGTTTAAATCGTATTGATTTATATGGTCATCATTTTGAAATTGACGATGACGGTAAATTAATTTCAGATTTAGAAAAAGACCCATTAATTTCGAGCATGCTTTCTACTGTAGCGTGTGAAATATACTATAAGTACGGCATGTTGATCGCGCCGCTCAGTGCGACGCTAATTACGGCAAAACATTTATAAAGAAAAGAAGAATCATGTATAGATAATAAAAGCGATGGAAACGAACGAGTTGGAGAATGCGCAACCGGAGCAACCGCAAGCTGTAGCTACGCCGGCCAAAACACCGTCGACTGTAACAAAACCGTTGACTAAAAAAGAAAAAAAACCAAACAGAGTCGCGGCGGGTAAAAGACTCGCCGAACTTAATAAAAAGAAAAAACAAGAATTAAAAAAAGGCGCGAGTAAAACTCGATATACAACGACGCAAGCGCCAGCTATTCAAAAAACAACGAGCAACTCGTCGAGCTACTACTACTATATCGCTATTGGTTTAGCCGGTATAGGTTTCGCTTATTTCTTTTTAAGTGGAAACGACGACTCTGACGAGAAGCGCGTAGAGCCGCCAAAGCTGTCTTTACCCACACCCCCCGCGCCAACGAAAGAGCGAGCTGTTTTTGAAATGGAATAAAAACTAAACAAATTAAATAATTATAATATTAACGAGTATAAAATACGATGAATACGAAAACAATCACCGATTCAGCCTATCACAGTGCCGTTTTGACGCTTTTTACGGTTTTATACAGCATGCTAGGCAAAAAAGTATTAAGCGTAGAACCGGCCAATTTAAATAAATTAGATATAAAAGACTCCTGAGGACGATCAGAGCATACTGATCGAAACGTCGAGTTGTACCCCCAGTTCTTTTCAGAACTAATTACTACTCAATTGAGATTCCACATGGTGTCACCGCAATTAGTCTTACTTATAAAAGACTCGTTAAAACTAACCGCGACGCTTGGATTATCTTCTATGACGCAAATGTGGTTAGTTCAACAAGGAATTTTACCATCCTCGCTTATGCCTAGTAATTCTACGGAATAAAATATATTTATAAATATTAAAAATGGATGAGCGAAAGTTACGAGACGCTTATTATAGTCCGAGAGGATACTACAAAGGTCTAGACGCTATTAATAAATTAGCGCAAGAAACTAAGGTAGTAGTATGTAAGATGGGGGTCCTAGACCAGCTGCTCAAAAAAATCAATTTCTCTGGGTAGTAGTAGGGGATTTAAGCAATCTACCATTTTGAGTTTTCTTATTTTCTCAAAATTCGCTGGGTAGTAGTAGGGCGCCGTTTAGGCAAAAAAAACAATGCTTCACGTTTTTTTAAATTCTTTTTTTAGTTTTTTAGTTTCTAAATATATATTAAATAGAGACGATGGAACGAGAAACAAAATATTTATCGAAATGGACGTTGCAAGAATTGAAAGATTTTATGCAAGAACACAGATCAAATAAATTATTTGATCGTTCTTTTTTTGTTGAGCTAAACAGCAAGAATAAATTTAATAAACGTGTTTATTACGAAGCCGTGAAAAATTATTTAAAACAACAAAAACCAAAACCATTATCTAAATTAAGTTTAGTTGAATTGAAAAGACGTATAAACGCGGAGCGTATAAATATTCCTAGGCACGGCTCTGGGAAAAAAGGGCAATTGATTAAAAAAGATTATGTAGCCGCTATTAAAAGGTTTCAGGGTAGCGAACAAGAGTTGAGGTTTAACCCGCCGATTGACGGTGGAAAATATTTACGCGAACGAATAATGATAGTTCCGATAAATCACAGCAAAGGAAACGACCTAAACATTTTTGCGGAAGCGGTAAAACCAAAGATAATAGCAAAGTTGGCTTTAGACTTGAAAGAATTTAACGCGTGCAAGTTTATGGTATACGTACGCATTAAATTACTTAAAGAAAAACCAAACGGCACTGATGAAGCTGAACCAAATTTTCATAACAAAAATCAAATTGTATTATTAAATTTAAACGACATTCACGATATGCTCGTTACTGTTTTTTCGCAAATTGCTGTAGCTTTAGAAAAATATACGAGAGAGGGCAGTGGATGGATCGTAGATAGAATTATTGATATGAATCTCACAATCGCTAAATATCAACCTTTGAAAGGAGGTAGTTATATCGAGCTATGCGACTATATAAAAAATAAAAAATCGTGCATCAACGTAAAAAACGACGACGACGATTGTTTGCGATGGGCTTTGCGCGCTCATCGTTTCCCTGCTAACGATCACGTTGATCGAATGTCTAAATACCCAAAAGAGGACGGTTTTAATTTTAATAATATTGACGCACCTACACCGATTAATCAAATAAAAAAAGTAGAGAAACAAAATAACTTGGCGATAAACGTTTTTGGTTGTGAGGGCTCCGCCATTCTAGTTTATAGTCTCAGTGATCAACCAACGAAGCTAGATCGCATAAATTTATTATTAATTAACGCTGACGCTGACGCGAAGCGCGCGAGATCTCACTACGTCTATATAAAAGATGTAAATAAATTACTTTATGATCAAACGAACCACAAAGAACGTAAACATTATTGTTTGAGATGTTTGCATGGTTTTTCAACGAAATCGCATCTCGAAAATCACGTAGAAATGTGTAAGGGAATAAACGACAGACCAACAAAAATTGTTTTACCAGAAAAGTATAAAAACGACAAGGTAAAGTTTATAAATTATCATAAAAAGATGAAAGTTCCTTTCGTAATATACGCTGACTTTGAGAGCATTATTAAAACGCTGGCGCGAAGCGAGATTGACGCTGACGCTGACGCGAAGCACGCTGACGCGAAGCGTGCTAATACACAAAAACTACAAGAACACGTCGTTTGCGGTTATTCATACGTAGTAGTTCGCTGCGACGGTGAAACTAGTGAACCTATCGTTTACAGGGGAGAAGATGCGGCTATACACTTTTTAACTAAATTACAAAAAGAAGAAGAAAACATCAACGAAATATTTAAAAACCCTCTTAAAATAATAATGACTAAATCTAACGTAGAAGATTTTAAAAACACTAACGAGTGTTGGATATGCGAAAAGAAATTTCGCTCTAACGAAAAGTGTGAAAAGGGATTTCTGGCGAACAACGATGAGAAGCGCTCTGATGAAAAGCGCGATAGGGTACGCGATCATTGCCACATTACCGGTAAATATAGAGGTGCTGCGCATAATTGTTGTAATTTAAAACTAAGCTTAAAACCAGACAGAACTTTTATTCCGGTCGTATTTCATAATTTGCGAGGCTATGACTCACATCTCATTATGCAAGCTGCGGGTAAAACGAAAGGAAACTTAACGTGTATCGCAAACAATATCGAAAAGTATATTTCTTTTAGTATTAATCAACTACGGTTTATCGACAGCGCTCAATTTTTACCAGCTTCGCTAGACAAACTCGTGAAATCAAACAATTCTTTCCCGATTACGATCAAACTCGAACCAGATTTAGAAAAATTTAATCTTATTAAAAGCAAGGGTATTTATCCTTATGAGTACATGGACTCTTTTGAGCGTTTTGAAGAAAAAGAACTCCCAACGCAAGAATCTTTTTACAGTAGTTTAAACGATAGTAACATTACCACCTCTCAATACGAGCATGCAAAGAACGTTTACAACGTGTTCGATTGTAAAAATTTAGGAGATTATCACGATTTGTACGTACGCACGGATACTTGCTTATTAGCGGACGTATTTGAAAACTTTCGCGCTACTTGTATACGAGAGTATGGTTTAGATCCTGCTAATTATTATACGAGTCCAGGATTGAGTTGGGACGCTTTATTGAAACATTCGAAACAAACTTTAGATTTGTTTACAGATATCGACATGCATTTATTTATCGAGAGAGGCACGCGAGGAGGAACGTGCATGGTGAGTAAACGATACGCTAAAGCAAACAATAAATATTTAGATGACTACGACGAAAATATTCCATCGAGTTACATTACGTACTTGGACGCTAATAATTTATACGGTTACGCCATGAGTCAACCTTTACCGACTGGTAATTTTAAGTGGATGACGTTATCACGAATAGACAAACTCGAGAAACAAGGATATAAGAACGATAAAGGATACATTTTAGAAGTCGATTTAGAATATCCAAAAGAGTTACACGATTCACACGATGCATTTCCACTCGCTCCAGAGTCGTTAAAAGTGCCGAAAGAATGGATGAGCGACTATCAAAAAGGACTCTTAAACGGCAAGCCGACCCCAAACGTTGCAAAATTAGTTCCCAATTTATACGACAAACGCAACTACGTGATTCATTATCGTAATTTACAATTGTATTTACAACTTGGACTAAAACTGACTAAAATTCATCGCGTTTTAGAATTTGATGAATCGTGTTGGATGAAATCGTATATCGATAAAAACACTCAACTCAGAAAAGAATCAAATAGTGATTTTGAAAAAGATTTGTACAAACTTATGAATAATTCAGTTTTTGGAAAGACGATGGAAAATGTACGAAAACGTGTTAATGTAAATATAAAACGGCTAAACGACAAAAAAGCAGAAAATCAAATTCGCGCGCTCATCGCTAAACCAAATTTTGCTAAGGCGAGGATTTTCGATAACGATCTAGTAGCGATTCACATGCACAAAACAAAACTCTTGCTCAACCGCCCAGTTTACGTAGGAATGAGCGTACTGGATTTATCTAAACATTTAATGTATGATTTCTATTACAACAATTTAAAAAACAAGTATGGTAATAAGTGTAATTTGCTGTACACGGATACGGATAGTTTGTTACTCGATATTCAAACAGAAGACGTGTATTATGATATGGAAAAAGACAAAAATTTATACGATTTTAGTAATTATAAACAAGATCATTTTCTATTTTCTGAAGAAAATAAAAAGATAATAGGTAAAATGAAAGACGAGTGTGCGGGAACTTTGGTCGATGAAATTGTATGTTTAAGACCCAAAATGTATTCGATACTTTTATCGAATGAAAAAACGATTAGAAAAGCTAAAGGAGTTAAAAAACAAGTTTTAGAACAACAGATTAATCACGACCGATATAAACAAGTTTTATCATTGAAAAATACTCTGCATCATAATATGAGTTTTATCAAACACGAAAAACACAGATTATATACAACGCGAGTAAATAAAATATCACTATCTCCTCTAGACACAAAGAAATACATTTTAGAAAACGGAACAGACACTCATGCTTACGGTCATTACAGCATTGTTTAACACTTGATTACAACAATTACGATCGCAACGTTGGTGGTGGATTTTGTGTATTTCGTGGGATAATTTGTAATTCTTGTCTTACAAAACTACGAGCGGGGCCTCCTTCTAAATAATACAATATGGGTTGGTTTACACCTTTAACAGTTTTAGATATTCTATAAATTTTAATACTCCATATGGGATCGGTCTCTCTGCGTCTCGTATCTTTTTCAGCTTCACCGGGCGCGTATAAGTACCTAATTAAACTGTTGTTTGGTATTCTTTTTTCTTTTTTAACACTCACGGGTGAGGCTGGATTTTGCTCTACAGAGCTCAACTTAATCGCGTCTTTTGGTTTTAGTCTGATAAGACGCGTTGTTTCATTATTTAACGCTTTTACAACCGCTGGCAATCTTTTAACCCATTCTCTATTTCTCGTTGCTACGCCAGCTACTGCATCAGTCGCTATTTCTTTAGCGTATTGAGCAGAAAATAATCTTTCCGCTAACGTTTTATTAAACCGCTCCACTATACCCTGAGCTCTATGATTACCAGCTTCGCTTCTTTGTACGCTTACATTATGTTTACTCATCGTCACGTTAACGCTACTCATAAATTCTTTTCCAGGATCGACTTTTAAGCGCGCGGGCCAAGTTAACGAGCTACGTTTATAAATTTTCTCAAACGCATTAACGACTTGAATAGCAGTTTTATCAGTTAACGGTTCTGCTTCTTTATATCTACTAGCTTCGTCTACAATTGTTAACGCGTACTTGTAAGTTCTTTTACCAACCGTGTCATGAGGAAGAAACAATAGATCTGCTTGATGAACCTCATTTGGTTTTTCAAACGCACTGTTTGATGAAGTTGGTCTAGGAATATATTTAGGATAGGGTAAATAAATTTGCCACAACGCTTGCTTTTTTATCCACCGTCGAACTGTTTTTACATTTATTTTTGTTTCTTTAGCCAGCTTGCTAATCGCATCTTGGCCTTTGTAGTATCCTTTAGGACTATAATAAACGTTAGATAACTTTCTCTCATGCTTCGCGTCAGCGTCCATTTATATTTAACAACTATAAACATGATAAAAATTACTTTTTTTAATAAAAAATATGTAGTGTTTGTAAATATATTTTATTCAGAATTCATAATATTACTCGGCAAAATTCCTTGTTTAACTAACCACATTTGCGTCATCCCACCCGCGGCAACTACGGTAGTGAGTTTTAGACCATCTTTTATGTCCAATTTTCCTAAATCGGCTGGTTTAATTTTAAATATTTTTTCGCCCAACATGCTGTATAAAACAATAAAAAGAGTTATAACGGAGCTGTGATCAGCTGAATTTGCGATTCCTTTCGTGTCCATTGTATTTATAACATATAAATATAATAATTTTTATTCCATTTCAAAAACAACGTTTGTTGTTGGCAAAGGTTTAACATGCTCCGCGTGCTTCGCGTCAGCGTCAGCGTTTTCGTTGGGTTTAACCTTTTCGTTAGAGATAGTGGGTTTGTTAGAGCCGCTTAAAAAGTAGTAAACGCCTAAACCTCCAACGAACGAAGCAATAGCGATATAGGTAAAATAGTTTGAGCTTGTTGTTTCGTTCGTTGGCGTTTGTAACGTTACGCTTTTCGTTGGCGCTTGCTGTGTTTTAGTCACACCTTTTTTTAATTCTTGTTTTTTCTTTTTATTAAGTTCGGCGAGTTTTTTACCAGCCGCGACTCTGTTTGGTTTGTTTGGTTTAGTCGGTGGTTTTGTTACGGTCAACGGTGCTTGTGGCTGTGCATTCTCCGTCTCGTTTGGTACAACTTGCGTCTGTGCATTCGCTTCCATCTCTTTTATTATCTATACAAGATTCTTCTTTTCTTTTTAAATGTTTTACCGTAATTAGAGTTGCACTGAGTGGCGCTACTAACATACCGTACTTGTAGTATATTTCACACGCTACGGTACTAAGCATGCTCGAAATGAATGGGTCTTTTTCTAAATCTGTAATTAGTTTACCTTCGTTATCAATTTCGAAACTATAACCGTATAAATCAACGCGATTTAAACCAAGTCCCAATAGTTTAACGTACAACGTTAGAATAGCACTACCTAAACTTTGCGTTATATCACGGCCTAATTTGGTCTCGTATTGCGTGTGCAATGCATCGCGCTCTTCCGTAGACAAAGCTTCAATATCGTTTACGCTGTACTCTTTACCGAAAAACTTTTTTGAATCTCCTCCCGCTACTACAGCTAAAAGGCGTTTGTCTCGTAGCTTTTGTTTCAACAGTATCGCTTCATCGTTTATATCTGATGTAGAGTTTAGTATAGATTGATTTTCGTTTAACAATTTAGCAACTTCTTCCATTTATTATAGGCGTTTTATAATTATTTACGTGTAGACGACCTACAGATGACCTACAGACGACCTATAGATGACCTACAGATGACCTATAGACGACCTATAGATGACCTACAGATGACCTACAGATGACCTAACAGATGACCTAACAGATGACCTACAGATGACCTAACAGATGACCTATAGATGACCTACAGATGACCTACAGATGACCTACAGACGATCTATAGATGACCTACAGACGACCTATAGATGACCTATAGATGACCTACAGATGACCTATAGATGACCTACAGATGACCTATAGATGACCTACAGATGACCTATAGACGACCTTTAGTCACGTATCTCATAACTAGTAGGTTGATCCGTTTTTAAAATCAATTTGCGATGTAAAACTTGTTTTAGTTGCTCGCGAATTTCCATTCGCAGTTCAGCTGTTGGTATAACATCGTTTTCTCGAAGACAATTTTCAAACGAGTCTCTATCTTTACAATAAAATAAACACACCCATTTGAGTTGCTCTCTAAAATCTTTCAATACGCTATTGTATTTTTGAGTAAGAATCCAACAACTATGTTTAATATGTCTACCGCTAAAAGCTAATTGAGTAATCATACATTTATTGTTCTCGTCGTATTTTGTATAATGCAACTGTTTATTAGCGCTACAATCGTCGATTATGAATAACGTTTCGTTTCCTTCTAGTATGTCGCTATATATTTTTATCGCTTTGTTCAATGTATAGTCTTTCAGATCATCAACGAGCACTCGCTCGTTGTTCCAAATCCATTTTCTATTTTGATACGCGTCATTGTTTTTTATGGTAGGACATAATATAACGATATTTTCAAAATGTTTTAAATATTCTTTTTGTAACAAGTTTAAGATAAATTCAGTTTTTCCACACCCCGTTTGACCACAAATGAGCGCAACGTGCGGGTATTTAGGTAACATTTTCTTTTAATATTAGGCGTTTTTTAAATATCACTCTACGCTGTTGCGAAGCGCGCTGACGCGAAGCACGCGAAGCACGCTGACGCGAAGCATCGTTTAACACTCGGTTTGGGTGGTGTGCGAGCGTTGCTAATAATCAACAGATAAGAAACGCCCGTTTCTTATGTTTAGTTGCGCGTCCATGATAATAAAAGTATACATGTTAAGTGAGCCCTCAGATTCAGCTTCTTTTTCAATTTGAATAGTTATTCCTTCACTCAAGTTTTGTACTCGTCTTCCGCTTCCGTGTAATTTATTGTCGGTACTAGTTCTTAAATCTAAAAATAGGCCATATCGATTAAGTAAATAATTGCCTAGTTTAACGTTTGATAAATTTAGAGCTTGTACGACTTGTATAGCGTGTTGCTGGTTGGAATCGCCGAAATATTTTGAAATCTCTTCCCATTGTCGATACCTTTTCATTCCATGCGCGTATAGTTGATTTGGAACGCCTTCGATAGTAATCGAAACTTTGTTAATTTTCGGATTATAAAAGTTGTTGCTTTCTTGTGTAGAGGGTTCTCTGAATATAAACAATATTCCTTTCATAATTTTTGCTGGGGTATTTAAATTTATATTCCACATCGTGTCGCGTTTGTTTAACGGAGTCACGCTCTGTCTCAGTACGCGATCAAACAATATACTTAACTGGTTGCTGTATTGATTTTTAATCATTCGAGCGAGTTCTGGCATATGAACGACCTCAAATTCTAAAGAGATTCCGCTTATAGTATATTTTGCGTCATCGTCGGTGCTTTTAATCACGCTAGAAAATTTATTAAACACGAGTTCGTAAGTCAATCGATCTCCAATGCCCGACTGATAATAAGGTTGATGATCGGTCAACAGTTCAAAATCTAGCGGAATGTAATATCTATTTTTATACGTATCTGCGATGGCTTTATCTTTTCCTCCATTGCCCGCGGGGACCTTGTCGCTAGCGTCTATTCTTAATTTAGTCACGTTTGCATCTTCGATTCCTTGATACACTAAATTTTCGCGTTGATCTTTAGTCAACCATTCGTCCTTGTAACAATTGAACACATCCGCATCATCCAATGAAAATATTTCATTTCCTTCCATTTTAATAATTATATGTTTTACGATCGCTCTACCAATGTTTTGTACTAACGTTCTATTTTCATCATCTGAGCTAACGAGCTCTATGTTAAAAGCCAATCGAGTTGTATTCGGAACAATAACGTCATTAATTCCCAAGTTTGGAAAACGAACCGTCAACAATTGATTTTCGGTAATGGTACTCGGGTTGTTTGTAATGACGACTTTTTGACGTATACCTTTTACGCCTCTAGGTTCTCGTAATCTTCTGTATGGGTCCAACACATCTCCGTACGTATTACTAGTCATATTATTTATACTAGTAAAATATAATAATTTTTTATCATATTTACAAACTATAAAAGAAAATGGTGTCTATAGCGATGATGGTTGGAGGCGCGTTAGTTAACGCGTTAGCGTTTACTGGATCAAATTTTTTATTTAGCGGAGGTGGAAGAGAAGAACAAAAAAGACACGATTTAGCGATGGAACAACTTTCTAAAGCCAGAGGCGAATACTCGAAAGAGCGATTAAAATATCTAGATTATTTAAACGAAAAAATACAAAAAGAATCGAGCGCGGTAAGAACATTTAACAGCATCGATGATGCGATGAATGAATATTTTATCATAACTAACGAACGAATAAATTTACCGCTTAATTTACGCGACGAACCGCAACTAGAAGATTTTTACGTTCCTAGCGAAGATCAAAAAACGCGAGAGATTGTATTTATAATACTAGGAATGAGCGCTGTAGGTTACGCGAGTTATAGATTGTTAAAGAAAGATAAAAAGTAATTGGCCCCGCTCGTTATAAATTATTAAAAAAGATAAAAAGTAATTGTAAATGGCGGAAGGAGAGCACGATCTTATGTTAGCAGATCCGTCATTACAAAATCTTGATGAACATGTTGATGAAGATGTTGATGAAGATGATATTGATGAAAGTATAGAAAAATTAGAACTTGAAAGAAAAGAAAGTGAAAAAAGGGTAAATGCTGAAATAGAAAAAAATAACTCGCGACCATTATCTTTAAGAGATATGCAACTTAGATTAACGGTTGATGATTTTTATGAGAGTTTAGGCTATGAAAATGCTATTAAAGACTATACAAAGTTTATAGAGAAATTAGATGAAAAAAAAAAAAGTATACTCTATTTTATAAAAGATGATAAAGAAATACGACTAACGAATCTAGGAAAAGGAAAAGAGGGTGCCTTTTTAAAAGTAAGTGGAATAAGCGGTTTAACTATAATTTGTTTATTAACATTAGGTGTATATAGTAAAGAAACTATAGTAAATGTTATAGAAGAAACAAAAAAACCGACGGAAGAGCGAACAAGAAGTGGTAGAAGGTTACCAGCTACACCGATGCAAATGGTAGAAAAATCTAAAAAAGTAGAAGAAGCTATCGAAATGGTGATGATAGAGAATATGAGAGATGAAGAAACAGATCTTATGCTTCCGCGTCGAGAAATCATGGGGCTCGATAGAGCTTTACGAACGACTCGAGTTCAACTTGAATTAAATTTAGCTAAATTGAGCCAGCTTGACGAAGAAATATCTAATCTTGAGAAAGAATACGTAAGCGCTCGAGATCGAGACGATGAAGATGTAGATGAAACGGAAAAACTACGTAAACTACTGCTAGAAAAAAAAGATGAAAGACGAGCGAGATTAGAAGCTGCGAGTGTGAATGAAAACGTTCTTCGTAGTCAAATCAATAGAATTAGAGAAACGTTTAAAAAAATGTTAATGAGAGACGTTACGTTGGGAGATAGAATTAGAACTTTATTTAGAGAACAAGGTGTTACGATAGTCGCTATATTGACTGCTTTTAGTATGACCATCGCTTATATTGTTAAATCGATTACTGACGCTGTAAGTTCTGTTATACCCACTCCCAAGCCACCAACTCCATCTCCCATTCCACCCACACCAACTCCAAAACCACCATCTCCAAAACCACCATCTCCAAAACCACCATCTGGTAATGTAAAAGAGTGGATACAAAAAACATTGAATAATCTAGCGAATGTATTATCTAAACTAGGTGTGAAAGCTTTAGCCGCTTTACCAGCTATTATAGGATCGATAGTTAGTTGGTTATTTAAAACAGCGTCTAACGTCGTTACGTGGGCGGCTGAACATTTATGGCTAGCGCTAAGTGGAGTTGGAGTATTAGTTTTAGCTTATACGCAGAAAATGTTAAAACGCTAACAATTCATAAATCATAACGCTGAGTCCGGTTAAAACAGCAAAACCAACGACCAAAGCAGTTTTTTCTTCTTTATGGCCATCTTTTATTTCACTAACGCTAGGGTGTGTTATTGTATCGTCTAAAGGGTTTTGGGTAGGATCGTCTTCAGCAACGTGTTTAGCGATCAACTCTGTCGTTGTCGATTGTAAAGGTAAAATAGGAACAGCGGTTGGTTCTGAATTTGTATCTAAATTTGAACCTAGAGATAAATCGCTCGTCGCTATCAATATATTATTATTGTATCCCGCGTACGTGCCTATTCGTAAATTCATATCGCTAGGCATCATGTATAAATTTTCTCCTAAACAAAAGTTTAATTGAGAACGAGCATTTTGTAAAACATCTTGATATCGTTGAATACTCATACTCAAATCAACCGGAGAATCGATCTCAGCTTCAGTTATATTTATGAATTCACGTTGCGCGTCTAAACCGGTACCACCCGCTAAAAACGAACTTTTAACTCGGGCTTGAGCTCCCAATAACGCGTACACGTAAGTTCTTATAGAGTCGTTTATGCGTTGCGTGCCAACATCCGTAAAACCTTTAGCTAACTTGTAAGATAATATAAACTTTGTCCACGCTATTTCAACGCGTGCATCTTGAGAAATGTATTCGACGACGTACGAACCACCTATATCGTTAACGCTATTTACTAAATTTAAATCGACGTTTTCTTTATCGAAATCCATCCTTTTCTCTCGCCGACTCTGTCGAGAATCGTGTTGTAAATTTGAATTGTCATAGTTTTTCCCCGGCACCTCGATGTAACCGTAAATGTTTAGATAATAAGCCGTTCCCAAACCGTTTGAGAAGTGGTCTACACGTTGTTTCCAATCATCTTTAATCGATAAATGAAACTCAGCACATAGTCTATTGTAAGCGCTCACGTCTATATTGTTGGCGAACGCGTCAAAAAAATTCGAAGAAGATGTAGGACAGCTAAGTTCTTTGAGCAATCGTCTAATTTGATAATAGACGTGAAATCTAAAAAAAACTACGAATCATCGGGTTGTTATGATATAAATGATCGTAACCCACGCCGCATCTCGTCGTGGCGCAATACGTTACAAAATTTATTTGATTTTGATAACATTTTAGCGGGTTTGAATGCCAATCGTTTACAACGTCGTTGCTGACGACGTGAGGTAATCTATATTTTTGAAATACGTTAACGAACGTTGCGCTAAACGACTCGTTCTCGTTAACGAAATTTTTTAGACTCGTTAAATCGCCAGCGTTAAAGTGCAAAGGCACCTTAAAATTTCCAGTTTGCTTATAAGGGTACGTAAAATTACTCTCGAATGCTAATGGAAACGTGCTTCGCGTTAGCGTCATTTATTATTATAACTTTTAATATTAAAATGTTTCATACCGTTGAATTAGAAATTGAAAGAAATGGTGGAGAAATTCAATTAGGTAACGTTATCGATAATCGTAGCGGTACTCTCACGATATCATTACTTAGCGCAAACATTTGGGTAGGATATTATAATGTACGTAAAAAAGAACGAATAACCTATCGTACAGCGAGATTAGATAATGTTGTAAAATTTATCGAGCCGGGGCTTTACAACATTTATGAAATTGTAGATATAATTTCAAAAAACGAGTCTTGGATAACGTTTACGATCGATAAATCAACGGGTGTTTACACGTTAAAGTTAAACGATGGCGATAAATCAATTAAATTTTCGTCGGGGTTAGCTAATTTACTCGGACTACACAGTGAATTTTTAACCGTAGGAGAATATAGTAAAAAAAATTGATGTACTACCTTTTAAAATTGTATACATTCATTGCGATCAAATTTCTACGACCGATAATTATTTTAATGGACAGCCTAGCACCGTCTTAAACGTTTTTCCCCTGCAAGGTAAATCGTTTGGAGATAGTATGTTTATGGAATATAATAGTCCATTGTTTAAAAAATTTAAAATCGGTACTTTTAACGCATTGAGCTTTAAAATTAAAGATTCAAAACCTAGAGATGTACATAATCACGGTTTCCCCGTTATTTTAAATCTAGAGATTGTATAAATATGGCTAGTATTTACGGACCCGGTCGAACGAGCATTTTTGAAAAAAGTGGTAGTGAACGTATAAGCGGAGCGATCGGTGAAATTTACGAACATCATGGATATTTAAATAGAGATGAAATTTTACAAAAAACTATTCTCATCGAAAAATTCAACGTTATACTCGGATGGCACGATGTTTTTAAACAACCCTTTTTTATGTTTAAAATTTCACCCACATACTGTAGTATTTTTACGCAATTTATAAAAACTAATAGTTTTGCTACGCACGCAGTAACGCGTGATTATGCGCCCAATGTTTATCACATTCCTTCTCCACAACGAGATGATAAATTTCATTTTATCGATAATGAAACGCAACATTTAAAGTACGAAATGTGTTTTAAAATGCGTGGTGTTCAAAAAGTTTTTGTAGAGGCGACTTTTTTCGGTTCGCTAAATTCAAAAATCTGTTTCAATATTAAAATTAAAAGTTTACCGTTAAATTAAATTTATATAATAAATATATGGCGAGTATTTACGGACCCGGTCGAACGAGCGAACGAACGAGCACTTTTGAAAAAAGTGGTAGTGAGAGTGCAAGCGTAAAGAGCGATGTTGTTAGCGATAACGAGTTAAAAGGTTTTGTTACCTTCACGAAAAGTACAACTCCTCCAGAGAATCCTAAGGAAGGAGACGTGTGGCACGACACTATTGATCGTAACGTTTACATCGACGGTGAGTGGAATAAAGATTCCCCGATAGATAAAGAAAATTTAATAGTTTACACGAAAAGTACAACTCCTCCAGAAAATCCAAAGGAAGGAGACGTGTATCACGACACCAACGAGAGATTCTTTTACTTAAACGGAGCTTGGATTAAAGATACAATTAACGAGTCAAAAAGATATGTTAAATTTGGGCACCTCGAACCTAGTGCACTCCAAAATATATTCTATTTTTATCAAGATTTAGAAATTACATTGTATTGGAATCGAAGTACAGTATTTGTTGAAATATTAAGAGGTGAGTTATTTATTTCGTACTGTACTAAAACTACCGTGGGTAATAATTCTTATTCTTCATCGGGAAGTGGTTTACGTCGTGGTGATAGTACGAAACGATATACAACGCCCGTTGGTCATGATTTTTGTTTTAATGGTGAAACACGACATTTAGAATATATGTTATGCTACGTTATAAATTTTGATGGACGCAATATCAAACGATATATAACTATAAATTTATTTGGCTCAACGGACGAAGGAATCTGTTACGAGCTAACCGTTAGAAATATTATGTTAGATTAAAATCTTTACTATTAATAAAACAATGACCGAATCAACGAACGTACTTTATCCGAATTTAACTGTTTTAACGAATGACGCTGACGCTAGCGCTAAAACATTTCGATTGCAAAAAATCGATGACGTTCAAAAAGAATTACGAATAGAAATAAACGAACGCGAAGCCGTATATAAAAAATATATTAAAATCATCAACGCTTGTAACGTCGTAGAAACAATAGCTGAATTGGGGTGTATGGGAGCAGGAGCCATCGGAATAGCCAGTATCGCTACAGTCATATCGTCACCCGTGGGATACGCTTTAGAAGGTTTAGCCTTGGGGTTGGGTGGAGGAGCGTTCGCTCTCAGATATGCGAAAAATAAATTGTATAAGAAAGCTAAAAAACACGACGAAATACGAATTCTAGCTTTATCTAAACTTAACACGATCGAAAACCACGTTTCTAAAGCCATCCAAGACGGCTACATCAGTCAAGAAGAATTTGTGCTCATAAGCGAAGAGCGAGATAAATATTACAAAATGAAAGAAAAAATACGTAACCGCGAGAGTAAAACGACTTTACCGGTTAAAACAGCCGAGAATCGCGCTGACGCGGCGGAGCATGTAAGCGCAGAAAAAAAAATTCTTATAGAAAAACTTTTGAGTTTAAAGTAAACTTGAGCGTAAATAAAAATTATTACACTGACGATCAAAAACACGCTTCGCGAGTAGCGGAGCGTGTAGCGGAGCGACCGCCACCGTACAATTTAAAGTTTTAGTACAATGTTTATAATTAGTTCTAGATGCCAAAAAATAGTTTCTTTGTTTGTTTCGTTTAAACTCTGCAGCTCGTTGTAATACAAATCGATGTAATACATGCCTAAACCGAGTGAGTGTAAATACCCTTTTATACCAGCTAAATTTCTAGATTTAAACAACTCTGACGCTGGAATTAATTTTTCTCGCACGAGTATAATCAATCGTTGTGCGGGAATGTTTTTAATATAATATTCTAAAAATATAAAATCGCGCTCCGCGTTAGCGTGAGAATTTGAGCTTCGCAACAGCGTACAAAACGATTTTAAATCATCAATAAGCGAAAGTATACACGTTCTTAATAGTTCACCCATATTGATATTACTCAATACAAACTTTTTTCTCTATTAGCTCTACCATTACTAAATTAAACAACCGTGTAGCTTTTTTGTTCATTTGGTAAGAAGTTTTTACTTTTAATGCTCTTGCGCAGTTTGTGCATAAACCCGTTATTGTTTTTGTACCTTTTTTACACCTTTTACACTCAACCGGCGAGGTTTTTCCGCTTTTAATTTTAAACTGATGAAAAGCGCAATAGTATACGTTAGGTGAACTACGCACGCAACATTTATACGTTTTTCCAATTATTAACCATCTGCAAGGAACGATTATTTTTTCCATTACTCTCTTTTATTACTTGATTAGATTTTAATTTTCGTTTACAAAACTCATTTTCTTTTAAAACGTAATATTCATACTCTATATTATAATTGTTATCAATAACTACAATTGCGCTTCTATTGAAGTTATCAATAATATCAAATTCACGCTTCGCGTCAGCGTGTTTTATCACTACAAGTTGCCTCGCATCGTTAGCGAAAGCGTCGTTTTTAATTTTTCTTTCTCGTTGCATTTGTTATTGTTTTTTATAATGTTATTTTTGTTTTGTTTAAATGTAATGTTTAAAATTTTTAAATTTTCATACTCTATATCAATATTTTTAGTTATAATTTCAAGATGTATACGCGCTAAAAGAGTTTCAAAATTTTCAAATTGTTGCGCGTATTCGACTAATAAACATTCGCGAAAAACTTTTGATTTTATTTAAAAAAAGTTATTTTTACGTGATAAATGTTTTCTCGCAAGCGCTACATCTTCTATATCAAAAATTTGCTCAGCGCCACGCTTTGCTTCAGAGCGCTCCGCGTCACGCTTTGCTTCAGAGCGCTCCGCGTCACGCTTTGCTTCATTCGTTAAAAAACTTTCGTCTTTAATATAAGCTGTAATTTTTCCTAGTCCGTTTACTAACCCTGCAATTTTTAATGGAAATGTTTCAATCTTGGGCGCAAAAAATTGGATTTCTTTGTTTAAAGGCGACATTTTTAATAAAGCGCTAAATAGAGTTGAATCAAAATAGCTGAATAAGTAAGCATATTCTTTTTATGTATATCACCAAATTCATAACATATACCGTAAACACAATTGTCGTCGTTTAAAAAGCTAATGTAATCTAAATTGCTCATGTTAATAGTAAGTGTTACGTTTGCTTGCAACAATTTTTTAAGTTTTAGAAAATCGCTACTTTCAACTATGTAAGGACTGTAATAATTATCGTCAATAGGAAGTTCGATTACTGGCGCGTTAACAAACGCGCAAATGTTTATGTTGTTAGTTTCTCGTTTTTTCGAATCGCCTGTTTCAATAAACAATCGTTCTTTTTTTACGTAAACAGTTATTGGAACTTTTCGTTTAATACTACGAGTAATTTTTTGTAAAACTTTTAAATTTATCGAAAAATTAATTGGGTTTTCACATTTAAATTCTAAAAAGTTGTCTTTGTTTAATGATACGTTTACTAATATTCTTTCAGATAAATCTGCCCCACAATAATAAAAACCCGTTTCATCTACCTTAAAATGAGCTTTAAGTTTAATACCTATTAAAATATCTATTAAAATTTTAAACGTATAACCCGTTTTGATTGTAAAATAAAAATCGTATTCGTACTCTTTCTTTAGCTCGTTTTCAACTTTGTATTCTAAACATTTTGAAAAATCTAATACTTCACTCTTTATGTTGCACGGATACTTGCTTATTGGTGGATGTGTTTTCGATTCTTCGTAAAATCCACCGGCAGATTTTTCTAATACCACACGCTCTATGTTGCTTCGCGTCAGAGTGCTTCGTTCCATCGTCTCTATTTAATATATATTTAGAAAATAAAAAACTAAAACATTTAAAAAAAAAAACGTGAAGTATTGTTTTTTTGCCTAAAACGGCGCCCTACTACTACCCAGCGAATTTTGAGAAAATAAGAAAACTCAAAATGGTAGATTGCTTAAATCCCCTACTACTACCCAGAGAAATTGATTTTTTTGAGCAGCTGGTCTAGGACCCCCATCTTACATACTACTAAGGTGAATAAAAAAGTAGTTTCACGCTGGATAAAAAGGCAAGCGCTGTGGCAAATTTATTTACCCTATCCTAAATATATTCCAAGGCCAACCAGTTCAAATACTACGTTAGAAAAACCAAACGAGGTTCATCAAGCGGATTTATTGTTTCTTCCGCACGATACAATCGGCAGCGGTAAAAGTAAAAGAACAAGTAGAATTACGTACAAGTACGCGTTGACCGTTGTGGATGAGGCCAGTAGATATAAAGAAGCTGAACCATTAACCGATAATACACCGTTCAAGTTGGTAATGCGTTTGAAAAAAATTATAAACGTTCGTTGTTAACTTGGCCAAAAATTATAAAAGTTGATCCTGGAAAAGAATTTATGAGTAGCGTAAACGTATTAATGAGTAAACACAATGTTAAAATACAAAGAAGCGAAGCCGGTAATCATAGAGCTCAGGGTATAGTAGAGCGATTTAATAGAACTTTGAGCGAAAGATTATTTTCTCATCAATACGCGCAAGAAATAGCGACGGATGAGAGAAATAGAGAATGGGTTAAAAGATTACCCGGGGTCGTAAAAGCGTTAAATAACTCAACGACCCGACTCATAATTTTAAAACCTAAAGACGCGATTAAATTACCCCTTGTTGAGCAAAATCCAGCCTCACCAGCTATTGTTAAAAAGAATGAAAAAAGAATACCAAACAACAGTTTGGTTCGGTATTTATACGCACCGGGTGAAGTTGAAAAAGATACTAGGCGTCGCGCAAACGATCCTCAGTATAAAAATTTATACAATAGCTAAAACGATGAAAGCCGCTAATCAACCCATCTTGTATTATTTAGAAGGAGGCCCCGCTCGTAGTTTTGTAAGAGACGAATTACAAATTGTACCTCGAGATACGAAAAATCCTCCCATTAAACGCTAATGCTGTAGTGACCGTAAGATCGAGTATGTATTCCATCCTCTAAAATATATTTCTTTAGGCCTTTTCACACTATGTACCTCTTACACGTGTAGAAGTGTACACGGTTCCACTCCGTGTTGACTCTGAAGAATTTCAACACGGTTCAATTCCGGTATGATTTCACACTATTCGTTTTGGGTTACACGTGTAACTATCCGACACGGATCCGACACGTGTAATTGCTCGATCATTTCACACTACGCTCGAGTCTACACTGGTCACAGCAGAAAGTCCCACACTGCATTGCGACACTGCGTTGCGAGCAAAGGTCATTAGTTTGTTCGTTGTTTCATAACTACAATAATGCACACGGATCGAAAATCAACCCAGTGACTTTTCACACTACGCTTTCGCGGCGCTTTCAACACGTGTCGGCGGTCTTAACACGGATCGAAAGCTCTCAACCCACCTCATGAGCAGGGTTAGTTTCGACACGGATCGAGCATCTTACACGGATCGGCGCCGTGTTACATTTTACAGTGTGAAAAGGTCAGTCAAGATTACACGTGTCGGACCCGTGTCCAACCCGGAGATTTTCTGTAGTGTGAAAAGGCCTTTTGTGTCTAAAGGAGATAGCGATATTTTATTTACTCGCGTTGTATATAATCTATGTTTTTCAGGCCTAATAAAATTCATAGGGTGATGTAGCGTAACATTTCGAGATAAAACTTGTTTATAGTTTTCGTGTTTAATATTCTCTTTTAAAACTTGTTTTTTAACGCCTTTAGCTTTTTTTATATTTTCGCCTTGAGATAAAAGTAACGAGTACATTTTTGGTCTTAAACAGACAATTTCAGAGATTAGAGTTCCCGCAGTCTCGTCTTTCGTTTTACCGATAATCTTTTTATTTTCTTCAGAAAATAGAAAATGATCTTGTTTAAAATTACTAAAATTGTATAAATGCTTGTCTTTTTTCATATCTTTATACACATCTTTCGCTCGAATCTCGAGTAACAAACTATCCGTATCTGTGTAAATCAACTCGCACTCGTCTTTGTAATTCTTTTTTAAACGATTGTAATAAAAATCGTACATAAAAGCTTTAGACAAATCCAGTATGCTCATTCCTACGTAGACTGGGTGGTTGAGTAAGAGTTTTATTTTGTGCATGTGAATCGCCACTAAATCGTTATCAAAAATCCTAGCCTCGGCAAAATTTGGTTTCGCGATGAGTGAACGAATTTGATTTTCCGCTTTATCATCGTTTAACCGCTTTAAATTCACGTTGACGCGTTTTCGTACATTTTCAATCGTTTTTCCAAAAACTGAATTGTTCATGAGTTTGTATAAATCTTTTTCAAAATCACTCGTTGCGTCTTTTCTTAATCGAGTGGAAATGCGTCGTGAGAATCGTGTAATTCTTTAGGGTATTCTAAATCAACTTCTAAAATGCATCCTTTTTTATTTTTTAATCCCTCGCTCTCGAGTTTGACAATTTGTTTACTAGTCATCCACTTAAAATTACCCGTTGGTAAAGGTTGACTCATCGCGTGCCCGTACAAATTATTCGCGTCTAAATACATAATGTAACTCGATAGTCTTGATGGATCGTAATCGGGTAAATGTACATTATTTGCTTTCGCGTATCGTTTACTTACATGTACCATACACGTTCCTCCTCTCGTACCTTTTTCTATAAATAAATGCATGTCAACATCCGTAAACAATTCTAAAGTTTGTTTCAAATGTTTTAATAAAGCGTCCCAACTTAGACCCGGACTCGTATAATAATTAGCTGGATCTAAATCGTATTGTTTCATACAAGTAGCGCGAAAATTTTCAAATACATCCGCTAATAAGCAAGTATCGGTACGCACGTATAAATCGTGATAATCTCCTAAATTTTTACAATCAAACTTGTTAAAAACGTTTTTACCGTGAGCGTATTGTTCTTTAGTAATGCGTTGATCGTTTAAACTACTATAAAAAGATTCTATCGGAGGAAGGCGCGTTTCTTCAAATCTTATAAAACTATCCATGTATTCGTAAGGATAAATACCCTTGCTTTTTAAAAGATTAAATTTTTCTAAATCTGATTCAAACTTGCTACATGTAGTAATAGGGGAAAAATTGTTTGATTTTACGAGCTTATCCAACGACGCTAGTAAACATTGAGCGCTGTCGATAAATCGTAGTTGCCCGATTGAAAAAGAAATATATTTTTCGATATTGTTTGGAATACACGTTAGATTTCCCGTCGTTTGACTCGCGGTCTGCATAATGAGATGAGAGTCGTAGCCTCGTAAATTATGAAACACAACCGGAATAAAAGTTTTACTCGGTTTTAAACTCAGTTTTAAATTACAACAATTATGCGCGGCGCCTCTATATTTACCGGTAATGTGACAATGATCGCGTACTCGTTTAAACTTGTCGTCATCGTCGCAAAAAAATTCCTTTTCACATATCCAACATTTTTTAGCATTTTTTAAATCTTCTACATCTTGTTTAGTCATCATTATTTCTTTAGGATTTTTAAACATCTCGTTGATGTTTTCTTCTTCTTTTTCTAATTCATTTAAAAAATGTTTAGCCGCATCTTTTCCCCGGTATACGATGGGAGAACTAGTTTCACCGTCGCAACGAACGACGACGTACGAATAACCGCAAACGACGTGTTCTTGCAGTTTTCAGTATTACATGTAGTCGTATTTACAGAGTCAATCTTTTTAATAATACTTTCAAAGTCGGCGTATATAACGAAAGGAACTTGACTCTTTTTATGAAAATTTATCACCTTTAGCGTATCGTTTTTACCCTTTTCCGGCATAACGACCGTCGTCGGTCTGTCGTTTATTCCCTTACACATTTTTACGTGATTTTCGAGATACGATTCCGTCGAGAAACCCTGTAAACATCTCAAACAAAAATGTTGACGTTCTTTATGTTTCGTTTGGTTGTAAAGTAATTTGTTCACATCTTTAATCCAAACGTAGTGAGATCTAGTTCCTCCTTCTTCTTCTTTGTTAATGAATAATACATTTATACGATCTATAGTTTTAGGTTGATCGCTGAGGTGATAAACTAGTATTAATTTTGATTCGTAACCAAAAACGTTTATCGCGATATTGTTTTGTTGTTCTACTTTTTTTATTTGATTAATCGGCGTAGGAGCATCGATACCATTAAAATTTAAACCATCCTTCGTCGGGTATTTACTCATTCTATCAACATGATTGTTTGCGGGAAAACGATGAGCGCGCAAAGCCCACCTCAAACAATCGTCGTCGTTGTTTTTTACGTTGATGCACGCTTTTTTATTTTTTATATAGTCCGGTAGCTCGATATAAGAACCCCCCCTCAAAGGTTGATATTTCGCGATAGCGATATTCATATCCACGATACGATCTACTTCCCATCCAGAACCCTTTTGAGTCCATTTTTCTAAAGACTCGACAATTTGTGAAAAAACGGTATTGAGTATATTTTCAATGTCATCCAAATTCAATAAAACAATTTGTCTATTATTATGAAATCTTGGTTCGGTAGAATCGATAGTACCGTCTAGGTTTTCTTTACGTAATTTAACGCGTATAAATATCATAAACTTGCACGATGTAAATTCTTTCAAGTCTAAATCCAACTTGACAATTATCTTTGGTTTTACCGCTTCCCACAAAATGTTTAAATCTTTTTCTTTGCTGTGATTCAGCGGAACAACCATTCTTCGTTCGCGTAACCATCTTCCACCATCGAATGGGGGTTTAAATCTCAACTCTTATTCTCGTCCGTGAAACCTTTTAATAGCGGCGATCTAGTCTTTTTTTTATCAACCGCGCACTTTTCCCCGCACCGCGTTCTGGTAGCTCAATATTTTCAGACTCTACATGTATACGCTCTCTCAACTCAACTAATTTTAATTTATATAATGGCTTTGGTTTACGGCGATGTAAATATTTTTTTACCGCGTTGTAATAAGAACGTTTATCAACTTTACCATTTTGGTTTTGCACAAGAATTATAGGTTTATGCTCTCTAGCATAATTTTTCAATTCTTGTAATGTCCATCTCGATAAAAATTGTCTTCTCGATTCCATACTCATCTTTATTATTAAACGAGATTTTTTATTTTTTTTTCTCGTTTCGATTTCTCATTTTTTAAACTTACTTTTTAGATAATTTTTGACGTCACGCTTCGCGACAGCGCACCTACTTCATTACTACATCGGCTTCTTAATCTCTTTCTACGAGTTCTTATTAACCACGCCCATTTTTAAGTACTCGCTCTGAAAAATGATTTTTTCAAAAAATGATTTTTCAAAAAAAAATGAGTTTGTTTGTACTTGGGCTAGAACCCCCATCTGACATACTACTACACGACTCTGCACCAGTACACGACTCTGCACCAGTACACGACTCTGCACCAGTACACGACTCTGCACCAGTACACGACCCTGAACCAGTACACGACCCTGAACCAGTACACGACACGACTCTGAACCTGTACACGACTCTGAACCAGTACACGACCCTGAACCAGTACACGACCCTGAACCAGTACACGACCCTGAACCAGTACACGACCCTGAACCAGTACACGACCCTGAACCAGTACACGACCCTGAACCAGTACACGACACTGAACCAGTACACGACCCTGAACCAGTACACGACCCTGAACCAGTACACGACCCTGAACCAGTACACGACCCTGAACCAGTACACGACCTGAACCAGTACACGACCCTGAACCTGACACGACCCTGAACCAGTACACGACCCTGAACCAGTACACGACCCTGAACCAGTACACGACCCTGAACCAGTACACGACTCTGAACCAGTACACGACTCTGAACCAGTACACGACTCTGAACCAGTACACGACTCTGAACCAGTACACCACTCTGAACCAGTACACCACTCTGAACCAGTACACGACTCTGAACCAGTACACGACTCTGAACCAGTACACGACTCTGAACCAGTACACGACTCTGAACCAGTACACGACTCTGAACCAGTACACGACTCTGCTGATCTTCTTTTGGCAGAACGATTTACTCCAGTAGTATACCATGTGCTGCCACAGTGAATGTATTGTAGTACAGTATACATTGCATGCACTGTGTGGTGCTTGCACAATGTCATGTGCACAGTACATTCATGTGTGGATGTGTTGCTACTCCCGCGTGTCGGCTGACAACTTCATGAATCAGTAATTACTTGTGAATGTGTTACTACTCACCCGTACTTTTGCGGTAATTGCAGCGGGATGATTACTAGAGTAGTTAAAATTCGTGAGTACAAGTATAATTATTAATTACTACTTGCGAGTACTTGAGTAATCGCACGACTCACCCAGCACTACATATCAAAATACTGTCCGATTCCAGTATTAAATATATTGAAACTGAATCTCACGTAATTTTAAACCAACCAAAATAATTGTAGAAAAATTACTTATTTTGTTCACCTTTAAGGCAACACAGTTTTTGCTGGTACTGTATGTCCCCAACGTATTAAAGCCGAATGGACTTAATGGATAACTTACTTTCCTTTGTAGAATCAGTGTTATGACATTGATAGCTGTTTCCAAACATGTTGCATGACCATGTGGTGACTGATTCATGGATGGCCCAACATCTAAACATAACACTATTGCTTCCTGCGGAAAAAGAACAGCATTGACAAGATTACAACATCTTCTTGGTGAGTCCAGTCATCACAAATTCACAGATACATGTAGTCACAAAACAACATCAATATCAATATATACATGTACATGTACATGATGATTACCACATTAGCAACTGATACAAAACTCATATTTCATATTAATCCTCCAGTCAAAAATCAGTCAAAATGTTGATATACATGTACTTGCCAAGGTATATATCTAGTGCACTTAAAAGTCAAACACTGTCAAACCCTTACATGTACACTGTAGTACATGTAAGTACATTTACAGGTCAAAATGAGTCGACCGTTTTTGACTGGTAAAAGTATTGTCTGGTGTTGTTCCAGAGTGGTCAAAATGACATAAAAACCAGTCAAAAATGCCCCGGTGTGTACATTTGGGTCAACAGTCAAAACAGGCAGTTGACTGGTTTTGACCTCATTAGCTACATGTACTTGACACCAAAGTACAGCTCTAGTAGGAGGGTTAAGGAAAGTATTAAGTAACCTTATTTACAGGTCTCAGCTTGACATTGTATAAAAGCTCTGCCAATGGTACAAAATATATTTTTTCATACAAAATAGCAGGCAGGTAAATGAAACCAGAAATTGGGAACCGGGTACCAAGCAACTTATTCAGATACCCAGCACCGCCCTAATTATAAACAGCTTACATGTACTTGTATTGTATGTATCCTCAATTTACCCTAAATGACACACCTAAGGTTATATGATAAACTGGATGGTACAATGATGTTGGTACATGTATAATGACTCGCCCCAAACTGTTAAAGTTCATGGGGGAACAGAAAATGTACCCAAGAAGAAAAGCAGTTGAATCATGTTTCATGTTATTCCAGATGGTTTTTAATCTTGAAAATAAAAATATTGTTTTCGATTTTTTAAATAAAATGGTATAATTTGGAGTTCTAAGCTCTCAAAACTTTTAATCAATATTCTTGAAAGACCAATAAAATGGAAAGTGGCTAAATTTTTTCTAAAAAGTACTTTAAAACTTTGAAATGTGTAAAAATGCTGTTAACATTTTGTCAAATAAAAGATTTCTTTTCATAACCCTGTTTCATTTTCTCAATAATTTTCAACTACCGTCAAAATAAACACCAACGAATTAAGTAGTCTTCGTTCGCTTCTTCTGTAAGGAATGTGTCCATTTTGAGGATCAGTATTTCTTTAAAATTCATTGTCAGCTTGTTGATGGCAAAGAACAATAAAATCACAGATTTTCGTGAAAAAGAAATTGAAGTCATGTAAATCTCTTACTATTTGTATCTAGTAAAATCAGTGGTTAAATAACTTTTTCCACTTTCACAAGCACTAACTTTCCAGTAAATCCTACAATTTCACTATAATTTTTTATTTCTGTAACAAGCACGACTTAGATAAGTTTATGCAACCAGTAATATGCCATAGTTTTGTAAGTTTTCCCAAGAAATGCTAAGCCAAAGGTAGGTGCGTCATTTTACGAGTGCGGCGAATTACATACATGGACGATACGACTGCCAAAAATATATACATGTATAAACATCTCCAGTCAATGCCTAGCTAGAACTAAAACATCAGACTCACATAACAACCATTCTGCTTTTATCCTTCACTGGCTCCTGGTTAGAATTACATGTAATGTACTACATGTATGTAAAATCCTCCTGCTCACATTCAAAGCCCTTTATGGTTTAGACCATCCTACATGTACATGCAAAACATGCTACAATATTTTTTTACAGCTACAAAATTAAACTCTTAATTTCAGCTTTTGTTCCTTTGCTTGGGGTTATTGACTATTGGCACAGTGACTTTGATGGCAAATGCTAACAGTGAATTATACCTTTGAAGAAGGGAACTCATGTGGCCTGATTTGAATGCACAATACCAGCGCATCTGTTGCACCTTCACAAAGTTGTTATTTGGGGATACTCTTACCAAAGTCATCAAAGATATCAACGATACTAATAAAGTAGGACACAAAATTGGTAGAGTGGGTGATGTCCAAAATATGGATAAATGCCAAACCTTTTGTAACCATCATTACAAAAATGTATGGAGTAAACCAGACCATTCAAAAGGTCACTAACCCTCCAAGGGCTACGGCAAAAGACAGCCATACAACAGACAGGGCCAAAGCAAGCATCCGTAACTTACCAAAGAACATTGTTACAGTGCAGCAAGATTTAAACAAATTTGGCTTAAACCTCATTGACACTCAAATAATGTCATATACATGTAAATGTATGGCAGGCAGAATTAAACATTATTTGCCCACTTGGAAGAAGCTCACTTCTGTATCTAAAACAGTATGTAATGAGCATTCCTAAGGAAAATCTTGTTCAACAAGTTGATAAAATATTGACAAAAGGAGTCATTGAAATTATAACCCATGATGAGCCCAGAGAAATCTTAAAAACATAGTTGTAAGACCAAAAAAAGCTGAACTAGAGGTCTTGAATTTGTTAAAAACAAACTCAGGGTGTTCGAGTGTGCAGCATATGTGATGATGTCATCACCAAAAATTGTTAAAAAACAAGATTTACTTCAGAAGATATGAGTTTTCATAATATATAATTAAAATAACATATAATGTGGTATACTGAATACATTAACTTCCGGTTCAGTCATCCCACATAATTTTAAATTCTTACAACTGTAAGTTTCGGTTCAATCTGTGACATCATTCAGACTTCACAAAATCTTTCCTCATAATTGGGGTGTCAATTGTGCCAAATTTGGTAAAATTCTGTCTAATATTTTCCTGAGATAGCAAAAAGTGGCTTTTTTAAGAGCGATGACGTCAACAAATATTTTTTTGAAAAGAGCAGATCCCACTTAACATACATGTACATGTATATACCCAAAATGTTATTTCGAATACCCTTTCAGATTTGCGCCAATTTATAAAGAACGTGAACTTCGAGTTTGGACCGGAAGTAAGGTTCAATAGGGTCATGTCTTTGTATCAAATGTCGAGTCCTCCATGTTCTGCATGATTATGAAGGAATCAAGATATTATCTATTGTGGTTCGCGAAATATAAAATATATTGTTTTAATTATAATTAATTACGTAATAATTCATTAGATGACCTCTCCATGACGTCACGTTACCTGGAACTACATGTATGTTAAGGTCTAACTATTTGTTAAGCTTTAAGGTTCTTTGAACTCCGCAACTATGTTTTGACTGTACAAATACATTTACAGATTATTATACAGTCCATTTTCACAGTTTACAGAGCGCCTACGTTCGTACAGACAAGGTACATGTATAACAATGAAATGTAACATGGTGAACATATATTTATGAGCAATCGAATAGCCAATAAGAACAATATAAATTTGTTACAATGGAAATTTATCCAATCACGATGCGCAAGTGGTACTCTAAAGCCCTTGCTTAATACACATGTTCATGTATTCAGCTAAGTCTGTCAAATGAGGGCGCTGTTCATTGTTTACTTCTGCCCAGGTTTGGTGACCGCGGATGCTTATCGGGTCAGTGGGTGTGAACAGTGATCAGCTACATCCTCCAGGAATATTATGGTTTTCTTTGATCTATAAATCCTTAAGTAAGGAGGGTAATTATCTCACTGGTGGTTACATGTATATTGTTTCCTATTTTTGCTTTAGATGTTATTCAGTGGGTTGAAATGTCCCAGTTTGCGGCATTTTGTTTGGCGTGGTTAGATATGTCGTTGAGTGAGGGTGAGTAAATGTATTTTCACGCGAGTAAAAGTGTCCTTGTTTTAGATGGGCTCGGCGAAGATCACACCAGATGTTTGATAGCGGGAAAGTTTTGAGCTAGTTTCGGGATATTTTGAGCTGAAAGAGGAGGCAATGAGTTGTTAATTTGGACGGTAGAAACGTGTGCAATGACTGGTGATAATAATTAAATGTAATTTTAATGTGAAATATGCCAACTTTACATGATGATTTCGTGTCAACCCTTGATATAAATTGTTCATGTACTTTCATTGGACCTGCAACGGTGGTCTATTAGATGTAGGCAGTGTGTACATGTATGTAGGCCTCATGGATAGTTCTGTTTCGTGACAAATTATGTATTAATACAGTTGTGATTACATTATGTGTTCATTTGAGGTTGATTACGTTATTGTATATCAACAGGTTTTTCGAGGATATATAGAAAGAATAAACAACAGAAAACCCAACCCAACAATTGGCGTCATGTCAAAATTCTCTTGATTGAGTTCACTACACGCAGAAAGAGGCACGTGATCCTCAAAACTTCCTGGGCACATTGCCTCCATGGATACACTAGGCCCTGCCCCTGAAAAAGTGGTCCTAGCTGTTAATTTGATTTCAAGCATCCATAAGGCCTTTCTCCAAAATGGCCGTTTTTCAGTGTGGATGTTTTCACTACTGTAGAGGGTGATTTTCATTTGGGATAACTCCCTGGAAACCTGGACTTGTGTCTTTTTCATTATCATCAGCGCCTCGGATTAGGTTTCTAGATAGATGGCGCTTTATAAGTTTCATTATTATTATTTATTATTAAGAACGTTATACTTATAGCCCTATTGATCAATATTTTTTCTTTGGTTTTAAAAACTGTGGGACTTGTATTTTTCAACAAATTTTTGAATATTTTGTGTTCAGTACTGTTGGAGTTTATGGGAGTTTATTTACTATGGGAGTTTATTTGGTGGGGTGCACCCTCGAGATGTGACGAGGGTCGAGTTGTGACGAGGGTCGAGTTGTCACGAGATTCGAGTTGTTGTCACAAGGGTCGAGTTGTTGTTATGTTGTCACGAGGGTCGAGTTGTTGTCACGAGGGTCGAGTTGTAACGAGGGACGAGTTGTCACAAAGGCCAAGGGTCGAGTTGTCATATGACCAGCCAAACAAGGGAAGGATACGGAGGGGTCAAGTGTATGTGGTATGGCCCTTATCATTATGGGGCTAATCGCGACCGGGATCTTGTTAGATAATCCACTCAAAGTAACGTTAGAATGCAAATTACCTTGTCCCTTCCAGCCATAATGCTTGAACCTCTGATTGTTTATGACACTATATCAGCAAACTAGTAATGTTACACTCGTCCGTTGAACCAAAATCAAACAAGCATTAAGGAAGCTAGCTGCACCTCACCGCCTAAGCGCGCGTACGGTTTCAACCACGGGATTCACTAGCCGCGGATTCGATACCAGGCTGAAGTCAGCACCGAATTTGGTGCTAGCACGAAATTTGGTGCTGGCACCGAATTTCAAATACCACAAAAGACCGTCAATATACGTCATTGAGTGCAAACGTACATAGTAAAATACACAATGACGATTCGAACAATTTTGACCAGACGTGTTCCATTGTAAAATAGCAAAATTGTAATTTTTTTTCTTCACAGATTTGTTCATCACATCTCTAGCTATAATCTATTAGCGCCCCAAATTAATCGATCCACTAATTAGCCCAGCCCGACTAATTAAAGAGTGCATGCAATTATCCAATCGGCATATCCTTATGTTCAATATAAAAACGGCATACCTATCTTTGAGCAAAAGGTTTCCATTGTAAAATGGCAAAATTGTAATTTTTTTCTTCACAGATGTGTTCATCACATCTCTAGCTATAATCTATTAGCGCCCCCAATTAATCGATCCACTAATTAACCCAGCCCGACTAACTGAAGAGTGCATACAATTATCCAATCGGCATATCCATATGTACAATGTACGAACGGCATACCTATCTTTGACCGAAAGGTTTCCATTTTTTGGCAAAATTGTAACTAATTAAGAAATGCATACAATTATCCAACCGGCATGTCCTTGTACAATGTACAAACGGCATACCTATTATATGTTCCAGGCTGAAGTCAGCACCTATGTTCTCGCTGTTGGAATCTCAGTGCGGTACGGGCAGTTTAAAAAAAATTGCTTCAGATCGCGGAATGGTTTGTTTTGCGAGCACAGAACTCGCTTGTGTGCTCGCTGTTGGAATCTCAGTGCGGTACGGGCAACTTAAAAAAATTGCTTCAGATCGCGGAACTCGCTTGTGCTCGCTGTTGGAATCTCAGTGCGGTACGGGCAGTTTAAAAAAATTGCTTCAGATCGGGGAATGTTTGTTTTGCGAGCACAGAACTCACTTGTGTGCTCGCTGTTGGAATCTCAGTGCGGTACGGGCAGTTAAAAAAAAAAATTAATTGCTTCAGATCGCGGAATGGATTGTTTTGCGAGCACAGAACTCGCTTGTGTGCTCGCTGTTGGAATCTCAGTGCGGTACGGGCAGTTTAAAAAAATGCTTCAGATCGGGGAATGTTTGTTTTGCGAGCACAGAACTCGCTTGTGTGCTCGCTGTTGGAATCTCAGGGCGATACGGGCAGTTAAAAAAATAAAATTGCTTCAGATCGCGGAATGGATTGTTTTGCGAGCACAGAACTCGCTTGTGTGCTCGCTGTTGGAATCTCAGGGCGATACGGGCAGTTAAAAAAATTAAAATTGCTTCAGATCGCGGAATGCATTGTTTTGCGAGCACATAACTCGCTTGTGTGCTCGCTGTTGGAATCTCAGGGCGGTACGGGCAGTTTAAAAACATTGCTTTTTTGTATTAGTGATACGTACTGTTTTTTTGTTTGGTTTTTGGGCGGCGACTTCTTTTACGCGGCGACTTTTTGTTTTTGGGCGGCGACGTTTTTTTACACGGCGACTTTTTGTTTCTGGGCGGCGACTTTTTTTACGCGGCGACTTTTTGTTTCTGGGCGGCGACTTTTTTTACGCGGCGACTTTTTTTTTACGCGGCGACTTTTTGTTTTTGGGCGGCGACCTTTTTCACGCAGCGACTTTTTTTACGTAGCGACTTGTTGAGTGTTTTTAAATAATTTATACGATCCTTTCCAATATGCCTATTATAGCACAACAACGACATTTTATCTGCACTCGATGATGGAAATGTAACTGCCTTAATTCTTCTTGATCTTAGCGCTGCGTTCGATACGGTTGACCATGATATTTTACTTGCACGTTTAAAACATCATAATTATAGGAATTAATGGCCATGCACTGGAAAGGTGTCAACATTTTTGTATTCGTGATGCCGTCTCTGAACCTTTTCGTCTGAATAACTCAGTACCTCAAGAATCTGTCCTCGGTCCTCAGTGGTTTCCAATTTACACTTACCCAATTCGTAACATATTCATGAAATATGAAATATCTTATCACGTCTACGCAGATGACATTCATATTTATCTAGCTTTCAAACCATCACAACAACAGAGTGCCTCTATAATTAATCGCCTTGAAAACTGTATTCATGATATTCGCATTTGGATGAAGGAAAATTTCTTAAAACTCGATGATAATAAAATTGAATTTGTGCTATTTGGTTCTCGTCAAGAACTATCTAAGATTTCTATTCCAAATATTGTTATTGGTGACTCTCATGTGCAATCTTCTTCTCAAGCAAGGAACCTTGGAGTTATTTTTGATGCAAACATGACACTTAAACCTCATATTTCAAATGTTACTCGCACCGCAGCATTTCACCTTAGGAACATTGGAAAGTTACGCAAATATCTAAATTATGATGTAACAGAATAAAATTGTTCATTCCTTCATAACATCTCGTCTTGATATGGCAAATTCACTGCTTTATGGACTTCCTCAGGATCAACTACGACGAGTTCAAAATATTCAAAACACTGCTGCACGTAAAACTTGTACCGGTAGCTTTGCATGGTGAGGATGATAAGTAAGAATAATTGCGGTGACACCATGTGGAATCTCAATTGAGTAGTAATTAGTTCTAAAAAGAACTGGAGGTACAACTCGACGTTTCGATCAGTATGCTCTGATCGTCCTCAGGAGAATGCCGGACTCTGGAAAATGCTGCTGCTTAAGTAGGCTGCTGGAGGATCATCCCATGAATGGATGCTGGAGGATTAGTTCGTTGAGGCGCGCAGGCGGGAACTGTTGAGACTAGGATCCTAGGGGTTGGGGGAGAGGAGTGTGTGCTCACTAAACTGAATCAGTTGTTAACAAGCACAGGTTACAATCGGTTACAATCCCAGCAAGATCAGGACAGCGAAGCCGGTTCCAAACCCCGAAAGCAAGGTAAGTAATCTAACCCTCTCTGCTTGTCTCCCCTATCTAGGTTCGACGTCTCACAAACTACAGCGTATCCTCCGACGAGCAGGCATCGATGTGTTCCACTCAGCCCCCAGCAAACTCCAAGGACTTCTACATACCCACAAGGACAAACCGGACCCAAACAACAGAGCGGGAGTCTACCGGATCCCTTGTGAGTGCGGTAAGGTGTACATCGGCGAAACAGGACGCAACCTCCCCATCAGATTGAAAGAACACCGAGCACACGGCCGCAGAGGAGATTTCGAGAAGTCCGCCATCGTCAAACACTCGCACATCAAGGACCACCAAATCGACTGGCAGGCAGCCCAACTCATCACACCCATCGACACATGGCACCCCAGACGCATCAGAGAGGCCATCGAGATCGTCAAACACGACACTGTGCCACAGGACATCGGTTTCTACATCAGCGACATTTGGCGACCACTACTACGGACTGAAGGATCTTCTATATCCAAGTCCATAACCCACCCCAGACTAGGGATCTCCTATATCCTAAGTCAACCACCCTCCTTCCCTGTGCTTGTTAACAACTGATTCAGTTCAGTGAGCACACACCTCTCCCCCAACCCCTAGGATCCTAGTCTCAACAGTTCACGCCTGCGCGCCTCAACGAACTAATCCTCCAGCATCCATTCATGGGATGATCCTCCAGCAGCCTACTTAAGCAGCAGCATTTTCCAGAGTCCGGCATTCTCCTGAGGACGATCAGAGCATACTGATCGAAACGTCAAGTTGTACCTCCAGTTCTTTTCAGAACTAATTACTACTCACTGCTGCACGTATTGTGACTCTCTCTAAAAAAAATCATGTCATATCACCCCCATCCTGAAAGATCTGCATTGGCTGCCAATATCATCGTATTATTTATAAAATATTGCTAATTGTTTTAAAATTTTTGAATGATTGTGCACCATTATATATATCTGACTTGTTGAAATGTTATGCCCCCTCTCGCAAGTTACGTTCCAATTCAAAATTATTGCAGGCTGAACAAAAGTCAAAACATTCTTGGGGTGACAGATCTTTTGAAGTTGTGGCTCCACGCCTTCGGAATGATTTACCGCTGTACATTCGTGAATCTCAATCTGTTGACTCCTTCAAGAAAAACTTAAAACTCATCTTATGTGTATTGCCTATCATCATCGGCAGCTCAGTCTCGAGAGACCATGCTTGATGCGCCCATAAGGACTATTAACATTCATTTATGTATTTTTATCTTTTGTTTAGTATTATATTGCATTTGCTAATGTATTGTTATGCTATTGTATGATTTCTTGTTCTTGGTGGATATGTGCGCATTATAAATCTTCTGTATTATTATTACTATTTTTACACCTTTGAAAAATATGATTGACATCATCGATGATCATCGATGACATCATCATTTTTCTGAGACACCCAAGCATATTATTTTGTAAATGTAATTTTGTTAAAAACTAGGCTTGAATTACACCTTGCTTTCATTGAACTCAGTTTTTACAAACTATAAGGAGGGGTCTTTAATTATTGGAAAATGAAAAAAAATTAAATGTGACTCGCGTGACGGCCAAATTATTTTTTAAATCGTACATTTTGATATGCAATCAATCATAAGTGGCCAATTAGTGAAAGCTTTAAATTCTGGATCAGTTTATTTGAAAGTACAATAGATGCACTAACTGACACCACTGAAATTATTTTTAAAAATATTCAAGTTAAAAAAAAATCATTACTGGCAGCGTGACGCGCGTGACAAAAAAATGTGACTTGCGTGACAAGTGGGAAAAACATGTTTTTGAGCAGGATGTTGCATAATAAAACATTTTTTGTGTTCAAGACACCATACGGATATACGATTACTTTAACAAAAGGAATAAAATAGTTTCAGAACTGGGAGGAGAAAAAAAATTTAATCACATTTTTGTGACTCGCGTGACAGTAAAAAAGGGTACAGTTTGCTATTTTTGTGCAAATGGGAAGAGACAAAAGAGAAATAGTAATTTTTTGATGCTCACTTATGGTCCTTCATTGTGTATGCATGATTTGTAAATTTTTAGAAGCACCTTTTGTTTTATGAAATACCATTGCAGTGTAATAGTATATGTGTAATATGACATGCGTGACACGCGTGACATAACTTGAGGGAGATTTTTGTGGAAAAATAAAAGGACCAGATATTAACACTTTGGTTTTTCATACAGGACCTTTAGGAAACACCATTATTTTGAACAAACAGAAAAATGGTTTCTGATATTTTAGGAGAAACAACTGAAATGATTTTTTTTTACTCGCGTGACGATAAAAAGGGGAATGTTTTTATTTTATTTTTAATTTTTTTTTTATTTAAGTGAAATGTCCAAAACGAAAAAAATTACTTTTGTTGTCTTCACTAATGATCCTTGGTTGTATGAAAAAAAATGACGAATTCTGAATTGTATGAATTCTTGAATTTTTGCCCACATCAACTGCCCTTTTTCCCAAGGCTGCCGCGAGAATCATGGGAAGTATTTAAAAAAAATTGTAGCAGCGGAAGCACTAGGTATTCTAGGTATAAAATGAATTGAAAAATGGAAACAATATCAAATTTGAAAGAATTTTACTTTGTCAAATACCACGGAATGGCTGTTAAGCATTATTTGTAAAAGTAAGGTTTTCCTTCATTCATAAAGTGACTATAGTGACTTTTCCAAAAGATGTTTCATGACATCATCTCATATATTGAACTAAAGTATTAACGTTATTTTTTCATGGTCACGAAGAAGAAGAATTGTGTCATATATATTATAGGCTTCAGAATTTCACAAAATTTAGTACGATAACAAAGACGTCCAGTTTATTACTTTCGGGAAGTTTTAATTTAGTAACCCCACTGAACTGGAAGTTAAGGTGTTCAGCACAGCGCATATTTTAAATTTTATATTCTGAAAACTCATATCTCCTGCACTAAAGTATTTATCATGTTCGTGAGAAAGTATTATTGTTTCACATATTCCACTTTCAACTGACATGTGACCTTTACTTCCCGTCCAAACAGAAACTTCAATTTCAACATATTCTAACACAAAATGTATATGTATTTTGAAGCATTAATATTGTCATGATAACAGACGTCAGACATTTTCAAACATTAACTTGATTGAACCGGAAGTTAACCCGAACACCTAGTGTTTGTATTTTAAAACAAACGCTAAATTATAGTTTCTATTTTTTCTTCTCCTCAGTGAGACTTATCCGACAAAAAATACACAGTTGCAAATTTCACAGTACCTTCAAACTTAACACATACTTAGACCTTAATATGTAGTTGTATCCTAAGTTGTGACATCATGGTGAAGTCATCAGATGTCGAATTCCACTAAAACAAAGTTTAATATTTAAAAAAATCATATCTCATGAGCAAAAGATATTTTCACAGTCGTTGCGTCATCTTAAAGATCTTGAATTATGTGACATTTCGTTCACAGACGTGACCCAATCTGAATTCTACTTCCGGTCGAAACCGGAAGTTGACTATTTAAAAAAAAATCATATCTCATGAGCAAAAGATATTTTCACAATCGTTGCGTTATCTTAAAGATCTTGAATTATGTGACATTTCGTTCACAGACGTGACCCAATCTGAATTCTCCTTCCGGTCGAAACCGGAAGTTGACTATTTCAAAAAATCATATCTCATAAACCATTGAAGATATTTTCACAATCTTTGCACCATCTTAAAGATCTTGAACTATGTCACATTTCGTACACAGACATGTCCCTCTCCTTCCAGTCGAAATCGGAAGTTTAATAGAAACAATATTCTGAAGTATTATTCCTTATACATGCAATACCGGTACATTATGTACACAATCCATTTCGAGGACACGGTCTTTTCCACACATGGAATTTGTGTACACATACAACATAAGGCATAATCTCAAATCAAGTCGCATGCCGAACCCCACCGTATAGGCTCTTGTCAAAGCGCACGCAGAACCACAGATGCGAGTTTTGTCATGAAACTTTTCTGAATAGAAAACCATATTTCCAAAATTCAGTCTAACTTATAACTTATAACTTATAATATTTAATGTCATAATGAAGATATCGATTTACATCATGCAAATAAAGGTTTAATATTTTTAAATATCATATCTCATGAACCACATCAGATAAATTAAAAGTCTTTGCATCATCGTTACAGACCTTGAATTATGTGACATTTCGTACACAGACCTTTTTCTGGTTATAATCGGAAGTTCAACAGAAAAAATATTCTGCAGCACTATTATACAGTCTGCAGCCAATGTGATAGGGAAAGTGAATATCAGACTTCTGTAAATAAAGTGACCAGTCACTTCTTATCTTTAAACATGTTTGACGTCATCACAGAGCAGTGCGCCCCCTTTCGGCAGTATTTAAAATGGAATATTGTCATATTTCAGAAATTATCGAACAGAATTTCATCACATTGAGTATGATGATATACTACTCAAAACAATTTAGGGAACACCGGAATAATCTCAGTTAAAGCAAGATCATTTATTTCAGATAAACACAATGTTTCACAGAATTGATGAGAAACAACTGCACAATGAAACAGATGATAAAGGATTTCATGTAGTGATTACACATTTCATGACATGACTACTGAAAAAGAGAGGGGGTTGCAAATGAAAATCCCGGTTCATGGAACATTTCAAACCTATTTGATGTTAAAAATCCGGTGTTCCCTAAAACTTTTTGAGTAGTATAAAATACATCCAATGTATTACTTCTGTGTGAAGTATAAATTTAATCACGTGACTGAACCGGAAGTTAATGTACTCATTTTAATTATATATTATGAAAACTCATATATCCTGAAATAACTCGTCTTTTAACAACTTTAGGTGATGACATCATCACATATGATGCATAGTCGAACACCTCTAGTTGTTGTTATTAACACCTTGACTTTGTTTTCTACAAACTTAATACTTCTTTTTTTCTGCGCGCTATGTAGTGCAATATTGTTTGTACTATGTTTAGGAGAATGACGTCAACTTCACATTATTTACCGACGTTTAAGAATGGCGGCCGTTTAAACTATTAAGGAATTGCCCAAATTCAAAAACGGTATGTTTTTCTTGAAGGAGACAGCTTTAGTTTTCAGATAAACATATTTTTGTTTTCTGCTGGCTAATATACCGTAGGTACAGTATGTCCCGAAAAAAGTGTCACTCTAACTATTTCTGAAAATATACCAAAACCCCGAAATACATTTTGGAACTTTTTCAATTGCACAGATACTCCTAATCCTTGGCCTAAACACCTGTGAGAAATTACATAAAACTCACAGGTATTTAGGCCAAGGATTAGGAGTATCTGTGCAATTGAAAAAGTTCCAAAATGTATTTCGGGGTTTTGGTATATTTTCAGAAATATTTAGAGTGACACTGTAGTGCAACATTGTTTTACACTGAGAATGCCGTCAACTTGACATTACTTACCGAGGGTTATGTGTCCATGCCGACCTTTAAGCTACTGTTACGAATCTTACCCTTTAATTTTGATAAATATTAGCACCCTCTATTTCACTTCTTCCACTTCCAATATTTTGCTGACGATGCAATTTCAAGCAGTCTAAGTCCCAGGGTTTGTTTGGGGGTGTGAAATGGCATAGGATATGCGTAGCAGCTGGTCCTTGACCGGGCGGGTGCCTAGCCATAAGGCGAAAAGGAGGGCATTTCCATCATCAGTCCCTACCCTGGTACTGTAATGCCTCTACCTATGCAACTGTCTAGTCCCTACCTCCAAGTGGAGCACCCTGGATAACTGCTCACCAAAGAGCAGGCTGAGTGGGAGAGACGACTGGGTTCCATGCCCCCAGAATAAAATTAGGCTGGAGCAACAGGGTTGTCTGTAACCCTTGGCGGATGAGAGTCTACATACATGTCTCCAACGGCAAAGGGCGGACGAGGAAATTTATTTCCCAACGGCCATAGGACAACTGCTGGTAGGAGCTGCGACCGCCAGTAGTATTCAGCAATTGAAAGACATTATGATGATGGCGACAACTAAAAACTCCAGGGTTAAAGTCCCTGCCAATCTACCTGCTGGTGAAGCCTTTTCACTCGATAGTGAAAGCTATGACGTTGGTACCTCAAATCCATCTGGAAGGGTAGCGACTGATCGTGGAAGCAGTAGGGGAGCCCGACTTTTAAAATGTAAAAAGTCAATAAATGTAGCTACATTGAATACAAGGACATTGAGAAATCCACACAAACAAATAGAATTGTGTGCATTAGCCAAAGAATACAATATTGAAGTAATAGGCATCCAAGAGCACAGGATAGTACACAGTGACAACAGTCAACTCCAGTACGAAAATCTTCCTGAAGTATACCAACTGGTAACTACATCTGCGTCTAGAAACAACATGGGAGCAGCAATAGGAGGAGTGGGAGTACTGCTGAGCTCCTTTGCCAGGAAAACTGTGCTATCTATCAGTTATATTACTTCAAGAATCCTTCAGGTTACCTTCAGTGGAAATCCCAAGACTACCATTATTGTTACTTATTCACCAACCAATGTCTCTGATCAAGATGAAGTCAAAGAGCACTTTAAACAACTGAATTCTGCAACAAAATCTGTCCCTGCCCACAATGTTCTGATTGTCGTTGGGGATTTTAATGTTCGGATTGGACTGGATAATGCAAAAATTGCATACCATCAAAGTACAAATAGAAATGGTGACTTTCTGCTCGATTTTGCACAGGAGAACAACCTTGTCATCACCAACACCACATTTCAGAAGAAGAGATCAAAACTATGGACCTGCATGCTGCCAAGTGGATTTAGAGCACAGCTTGATTATGTGTTAATAAGAAAGAAATGGAGAAATAGTATCATCAACGCTGAAACCTACAACACCTTTGCAAGCATCGGTTCTGATCACAGGATAGTGACTGCTAACATACGACTCAGTCTAAGAGCCAATAATAAAGCACCTGTAATAAGAGTGAAATATGACTGGGGCAAGCTGGCAACTGATCCTGATCTTCAAGACAAATACACTTTAGAAATAAAGAATAGATATTCTGTATTATCTGAAGGTAACTGTGTTGACCAATCGTAGAAATATGACCACCTAATCCATGCCAGTAAGGAGGCGGCAGACAAAGTGATGCCGAAGCTACCGAAGAAACAAAGAAAAGCACTCTGCTATGATCCAAGAGTTGAGGAAGCAAGACAACACCTGAAAGAGGTCAACAAAATAATAATAATAATAATAATGGGTGGATTTATATAGCGCACGTATCCACCAACTAAGTGGTGCTCAAGGCGCATTATATATTATTATCCCTGCTCATAAGGCTCATAAGGCTCATAAATCATTCATGAAACCATCTCAGCTCCCTGGGGAGTATACAGCTCAATTGCTGCCATTTCTAGCGCATATAGAGCAAACCAACTCTGCCTTCACAGGTACCCATTTAACCCCTGGGTGGAGAGAAGCAATTATGATTAAGTGTCTTGCTCAAGGACACAAGTGTCACGGCCGTGATTCGAACCCACATTATGTTGCTAACACCAGAACTTGAATCCGGTAAGCTAGACCGCTCGGCCACGACACCCCAACAAAAGACATGTCAGAGAGAACACCAATGACACTCACTTTGAATTTGAGCAGAGTAAGGGCAATCTGGATAAAGCATATGAAATGGCAAACAGTGAGTATATAGAGAAAAAGCTGAAGGAATATGAGGAGGCAAATCTGAACCGCAGACATAATTTAGCTTGGGGTATCATCAATGATGTCAGTGGCAGAAAAAAGACAAGAAGTGGAAGACTAAAGGGTAATACCAAATGTGACCAGCCAGACTAACTACGCTGCCAGGCCCCTGTATAATACACCTAATGTTTACCTTGTTTATTTTGTTTGTATATAAAAGCTTGGCACTTGTACTGCACAGAAGGCGAAGTAAGTTGAACAGCGCCGCCAGCGTTGATCACTTTGCGCCCGCTAGCGTTCTTTAACTGCATAATTTGCATAAGGCGGACGATTTAAATGCACCTCTTAACGGCTATAGACATATGGGCGTGAACATTCCGGAGATTCCTGGACATTTTCCTGGAGAGTAAGCAAGTAGGGTATAGCGCATTTGACTTCTTGCCATCCTTGAAGCCACACCTTACTCCTTTAGAGAGTTTTGCAGTTTAATTATTGATATTACCGGGCTGCGTTTATTAGGCCGCTATCTTAGGCCCCTATCAGTCGGTAAGCCGTCAGTCTCCGTGAGGCACAGGTGAAGAAACTACAACTGCGCCGGTAAGTGTCTTTAACCTTAAAAATGATAAGATTTTATTTTAAGAATGATTGCTGAAGTGAAATTGGCTTTAGATTAGATTAACTGTTTTATTAAAGATACAGAATTTGTGAATAATATTTTGAATGGATAACTGAATTTCGATGGATTTAATATTTGTTTCCCTTTTATTTACAGAAAGCCATAATATATTATTAGTGACTGTCGTTTTGTAAAGTGTAAATACTGTAAATTTCATCCACACCACGCCGAATAAATAACTTGTAAAGAAACATAATCTCTGACTCTTTTCGTTGTCACCATCCCGCGTAACCTTACCAACTCGGTTACACAAAGAAGAGCGATTGAACAACTGGCATGATCACTTCCAAAAGCTGCTTGGGAATCCGCCTAAAGTTTCAGAAGAAAATGAGGAGATCCCTGTGGTATTTGATAAACTACCTATAAGATCGGACGCATTTGACATGGAGGAATACCTTAAAGCAAAGAAGGCTATTAAAGAAGGCAAAAGCTATGGAGAAGATGGTATTCCACCTGAGGTCATCAAAAAGATGCAATATGCAATATTAACGAAATAATACTTGATTTGTGTAATAATGCGCTACTTAACCGTCAGAAACCAAACCAGTGGTCCATCCTCAACCTCATCCCAGTACCCAAGAGTGGCGATCTCAGCCTCACAGCCAACTACAGAGGAATCAGCTTAAGCTCAATTGTTGCTAAAACCTACAATAGGATGCTCTTGAATAGAGTTAGACCACACCTTGATGATAAGCTCAGACCAAATCAATGTGGCTTCAGGGAGAAGAGATCTACTACTGAACAGATCCTGGCACTGAGGCGAATCATAGAGGGCATTGAAGAAAAGAACCTATCTGCAGTGGTAACTTTTATTGACTTCAAGAAAGCTTTTGACACCATCCACAGAGGCAAAATGATCAAAATCTTGAAAGCTTATGGCATCCCAGACATCATAGTTAATGCTATTGAAGACACCTATCAGGGAACTAAAGCTAAAGTTACAACATCAGATGGTGACACAGATGAATTTGATATCCTTGCAGGAGTGCTTCAAGGTGACACTCTTGCACCTTATCTATTTATCATAGTCCTTGATTATTGCCTCAGAGCCGCAATAGAGGGTAGAGAGGAGGAGTTGGGTTTCACCTTAAAGCCCAGAAGAAGCAGACGAGTTGGTCCTCTAAATATAACTGACCTTGACTTTGCAGATGACATTGCGCTTATGTCTGACACTGCCGCACAAGCACAAGAGCTGCTCAGAAATGTAGAGAATGCTGCACTTCGTGTAGGTCTACACATGAATGCAAAGAAAACGCAATTCATGGTGTATAATCAACCTACAGATGTACATATCCAAACCATAGATGGCAGCTTACTTGCAGAAGTGAAAGACTTCAAATATTTGGGGTCATGGGTTAGAAATTCTGAGCAAGACATCAAAGTGAGGAAAGCGCTGGCGTGGAAGGCATGTAATAAGCTAACAAATATATGGAAGTCAACCGTATCCAGGCATCTCAAAGTCAAACTATTCCAAGCCACAGTAGAAAGCGTCTTGCTCTATGGTTGTGAAACCTGGACCATAACAAAGAAAATTAGAAAAGCACTGGACGGTTGCTACACTAGAATGCTAAGATCTGCACTAAATGTGAGCTGGAAGTCACACATGACAAATAGAGAACTGTATGATGACATTCCACAAGTCGCTACAAAGATCACAAAAAGGAGACTTCAATTTGCTGGGCATTGTAAACGGGCCAAAGGTAGAGCAGTGTCAGATCTGGTCACATGGAGACCTACACATGGAAAGAGATCCAGAGGACGCCCCATTAAAACATTTGTGGATCTACTCCAAGAGGATACCGGATTTACACTGGGTGAAATTGAGTCCAGCATGCAAGACAGAAGTTTTTGGCGAGCCATCATCAATGCCCGACAGCAAGAGTCGACGGAGTGAGTGAGTGAGTGAGTTTGTTTCACCGGACCCTCGATTGTCCGCTATGAATATGCAATCCATACAAGGACGCTACTTTTGCTCATGCATATCCAGCGCTAACGCAATGCATTCATTCATTCATTTTTTCATTCATTCATTTTATTTCCACATCAATGCAAACAATAAGTAGCAGAAGTACATTCTTGAAATAAGTTAACATACGTGAAGTAGATAAGACTAAACAAAGATGTGGAGGGGGTTTGCAAGAAGTCAAGCTTGTCGGGTGCAAACCCCCTCATATATATTATTTGTGCTCTAAGTTAAATCTAGACTTAAAGCATAACTAATAAAAACAAACATTTTTGGTTACAGAAATGAGTACAAATATCAATGAACGAAAGACAATGAACAAAGAAACCTAAGCAAGCAAACAAACATCCCCAAAAAACACAAACAAACAAACAAACAAACAAACGCAAATAATGCAAAGCGGTGAAACTAGTATATTAAGTTCATGCACTAATAAGGAGTGATAAATAACGAATTAATTTCAGTTTAAAGTGGGGTAACGAAGAATTGATAGAACAATGATAATTATGGATGTGTTGGGAACTACTTGTATTTATTTAAAAGAATTTCCTTAAGTTTGTTCTTAAAGGACTTGATATTGTTAAGTTTCCGATGAGAATTGTCGAAAGAGTTCCACAGTTTTGGTCCCGTATACTTAGTAGTTCTTTGGGCAAGTGATGAGCGAGTTAAGGGAATGTGGAAAAGGGAGGCCTGGCGTGTAGAATATGAATGTACCAGTTTATTACTTGTAAACATTGAGGTAAGACATTTTGGTAATTCATTATGTACTAACTGAAACATAAAGCTACCAAGTTGCAGATTGTATAGATCATAAATTTTTAAGGATTTGTGTTTAACAAAGAAAGGATTTGTGTGAGCAAAATAATGAGAATTGTTAACAATGCGCAGGGCTCGTTTTTGCAAAATAGGCAGTCTGTTGATTGTTGTAGCGGCAGCACTACCCCCGTGCTAATATACCATAGTTAATATAGGATAAAATTAAGGTGTTATACAGAGAAAATAAAATATGATGTGGAAAAAATGCCTTAAGTTTATTAATAATACCCATATTACGGGAAATTATTTTACATAAGTAATCAATGTGGTATTTCCAGGATAATTTATTATCAATATATAAGCCTAGGAATTTTACACTATTTGTTAAGTTGATCACCGTATTATCAATACAAATATCTATAGGAAGTACAGTGTGCTTATTACTAAATAGCATACAGGTAGTCTTTTTGAGATTTAAGGATAATTTGTTAGATTTTATCCAGTCGGAAACAGAACGAAGTTCTGAATTTATGGTATTAACAAGAGTAACAATATTTTTATGGCTATAGAATAAATTAGAATCGTCGGCAAATAGAACGTAAGATAGAAGTTTGGACGAACTAGTGATATAATTTATCTAAATTAGAAAAAGCAGGGGTCCTAGAATTGATCCCTGGGGTACCCCGCATGATAATGTGCGACAGGTGGATATGGTAGAATCGATTGAAACACACTGCTTCCTGTTAGACAGATAACTGGTGAACCACTCTTGTGATTTTCCACGAATTCCGTAATGGTTTAATTTATACAGCAAAATGTCATGGTTTAGTGTATCAAATGCTTTAGAGAAATCAAGAAAGATACCCAAAGTATGTTGTGAGTTGTCGATTCCTGTCACTACATTATTAATAAAATGGAGAATTGCATGTGAAGTAGAATGTTTAGCACGAAACCCAAATTGATAATTGGAAAGGATATTATGTTTCTGAAGAAAGCCAAGCAAGCGTTCATAAACAACTCTTTCTAAGATTTTCGAAAAGCTTGGAAGAATAGAAATAGGACGATAATTACTAACATTTTCAGATTCGGCATTTTTAGGGATTGGAATGACTTTTGCAATTTTCATATCGTTTGGAACCACACCGGTAGAGAGGGAAACGTTAACAATATAAGTAAAAGGATCGGCAACTGCACTGATAACGTTTTTGATAACAAACGTATTAATAAAGTCTAAGCCACAACTGTTTTTACTAGCTAGATTATTAACAATATCACAGACCTCTTCTTTAGTAACCGGGTTAAGGAACATAGAGTGGGGATTAGGATCAGAAAGGTAACCAGTGAAATTGGTCTTGCATCGGGGAATATTATTGGCTAAGTTAGGGCCAATACTAACAAAGTAGTTATTAAAAATGTCAGCCATGGCGGAAGGATCTTTAATTAAGTTTTCATTGTGAGAGATACCCAGTATTTTCTGAGAGGGACTTTTGTTCAAAACCGAGTTTATAATTTTCCAGGTTTTTTTAATATTATTTTTCTCCTTATGAAATTGACAAAAGTAATATTCTTTCTTAGCAACTCTCAGAACATTCGTTAAGACATTTTTATATCTTTTGTAAGCAATGAGATTATCTTCAGTACGTTTTTTAAGGTACTTACGGTAAAGTCTATTTTTTAGGTTTATCGACTTCAAAAGAGAATCAGAGACCCATGGCAATTTTGGAACGTGTTTGTTGGATTTCATTTTGGTTGTAGGGAAAGTGCTATTTGCATCATGGATATGATTAAAGATACTAATAGAATTATCATAAGCCAAATTTGGTTCATTTGCATTGAAAACAGATGACCAATCAGCAGTCCTAAGATCCTGATGCAAAGATTGCAGGTTATCTTTAGTGTATTTACGAGTATGATTTGTTTTGGGGATGGTAGACTGTAGTTTAGAGATTGGAAATGAAGTGGATACAGGAAAGTGGTCAGAAATATCGGATATTAAAATTACAGAAATCGAGGGGGGTAGAATATTTGTAAATATATTATCAATCAGGGTGGCAGATTTTTTGGAAATTCTAGTGGGTTTATCAATTAGAGGTAAGAATGAATGAGAAAAAATGGTATCCAGAAACTCTCGGGTGGCTGGATTACTATCGTAATCCAGCAGATTGATATTAAAATCACCAGTGAGAATACAGTTCTTATTCTCAGAAGCAAGGAGACTAATAGTTTCTTGAATAATGGACATAAAATTGTTATGTGATGCTTGGGGCGGTTTATAAATAACTCCAAGAACAGTGTTTTTGGTTAAAGGATTTGTAATTTCAACAAAAAGCGATTCCATTGAATGGATGGAATGACTGAGGTCTTGCCTCACCTTGTATTGGATAGCAGAGGAGACATAAAGAGCAACACCGCCTCCTATTTTATCAGGTCTATTATTGGTAATCAGTTTATAATTAGGGAGAGAAAACATGTCTGGAGATGAGTCTTTCAACCAGGTTTCTGAAAGGGCAATTATTGAGAATTTACTTAAAGATTGAAGGCAAAGTTTAAAATGATCAACATTTTTAGGGAGACTTCTAACATTAAAGTGAATAATTGAACAGTTTGAATCGGGATATTTGGAAATATTAATGAATTCATCTTCAGCAGAATAAAGACAATTGTTAACGACAGGGTTGGGATTATTTGGGTCAGGGTTGAGGAGACTATCAAAGTTAGACATACATAGATTAAATGGATTGACGTCATCAGTTGAATTATAGGTATGAAACATTGAATTGTAATTTAAGTCGTCAACAACGTTCTGAAAATCATCATTGTCTAGAGAATTAAATGGAAATGAATTAGACAAACATACTGGGCAAAGCCAGGGAACATCATTGGTAGATAATTTGTCATATTCGCATGGGGATAGGGTCGTGCATTTTAAATGAACCCATTTGTTACAGAAATTACAACTTGATCGTAGTTGATTCACCTTAACAGGACGATTACAAGAAACACAGGGGGATTTTATGGGCATTACAGAAAACAAAACTTGTTAACAATAACATAAATGAATATATATTGAACAAGGACAATTAACTTAAATTAAATTAACATAAACAAAAGCAAATAGAGATAAAGCCAATTGTTACAAGGAAATCATGAATTGGCACCGCATAGAAGGTAAAACAAATCAAATTAATGCAAATTAACGACAATGCAGATGTAATGAGTTAAAGCAACAAATGATAACAACTAGACTTAAGTGTTTGTCATATGACAAACACATAGGTGTTCGGATTTTGTCAGGGTAGTGATGATGACGTCAGAATGTTTTTGAAAGAAACTTTGCATTATTAGTTTTTTTTCATATTAACATTTATTTAAATGTTCTTTTCCTAACTTTCAGTTGTTTTGTTTTTACTATCACAAAAATAGTAATTTGTAAAAAGGAATCACAGCCCTATAATATTTTCTCTGGCAACATTGTCACATGTTAATTTTGAGATGTTTGGTAGAGATGGGTACAATCTTTATATTCACATGTCATATCTGTCTTTGTTTACCTCAATCTAGTCTGCAGTCTTTATTCGAACATAAGTTTCAGGTACTGAACAGTGCATAAAAACCCTTTATTTTCAAATAATACATCATAAATTAACCTGGCTATGCAAGTTTAATCACATTAAGTGCTTACGTTTTTGATATCACAAATGTTGTTTCACCCAGCCCACACAAAACAAGTTCATGGGTATAACTATAAACTAAGCAGCACTGATATTGGGCCTAGGTGAGTACACAGAAAAATATTTTCAATAATATTTTGAATCATAACAATGATGTACTGAAGAACAGTGTTTAGCTCCAAAAGGATGACAAATAAGAGAGTAGAGCACTAGATGCAAATCAGGCCTTGGCAATGATGATTAACTTGAACGTCATAGTGCACTGATTTATGACAGGTTTAGTTCAAATGTTTGCAGATGTACGCGACATCAGATTTATCATTCACATCCTCTTTTTACACAGAAATCCTGCGCAATAGTACGGATATTGTTCAGTTTTTCCTACACTCAAGATATTACAATTGTTCAACTCCTTGACTCCATGCTGTTTTGACACAGACATTGTACTCCTGATTTACTGAATTTACTGAAGTTTCTCTGGAATCAACATCAGCCCAAAGCTACATTAACATGTATGTATAAAGTAGAAATTGGTCTATTGGAGGTGCCATAAGGTGGCAAGCTGGTATATACTGAATTCAACATGGCAGGATGTGAAGTTCACGGAATGAAAGATCCTCTGCAAAAGTTGTTAAGCATCATGCAGTACCATCACACCACCACAATACCAGGAATAAGGGCATGCATAAAGATCTGTCAAAAATAAGAAAAACAACATTGTTTTACACATATGTACATGAATGTATACATACACATGGGATACACTACCTCGTGTATTTGTGGTTTTTCATTGTTACATCAAATCTCTAGAAAATCTTTCATTGGTCAAATAGTTTAGGGCCTATTTACTTACATTTTGGGGTCCATGTATCTAAAAATGCAATATAAAAATAAAGGGAATGTACATGTACATTGGTATGGTACTAACACATCCTTGTAAAAAATATAAACAAAAACTGTTACATGTTTTTAACGTTTTTGACAACGATTCCTCTTTTCTCTAACATGAAAACCAAATCATTTCTCAGGATGATTGATTTATAGGTTTTAGATTTACCATTGTTGTAACTTCCCTTTACAGCAATTTCATGGTACAGTTTTACACATACAAAGAGTTTACTACTTAAAACAATAAAAATATCTGTAAAGTCTGTTCATTTCTAACCCACTGCCGGACTGTTTCCTAATATGACATAACTCTTACCTTTGCAGCTAATCCTACTGTTTGCAATGTTCCCATAAAGTGATCAAACCATCGCCACACCAGAATTGAGGGAATTCCATCTAGGAAGATCAGCCGTGAAAAGAAAATTAAACTGAAAATAAGCATGTTTTATCTTGTTGTATTCAAAACCATTTCATGATTTCACGTGATCACAAATTCTGAAAAGTATCATAAATGATATTCTTTAAATTTCATGATTAAGTAAGACTAATTACGGTGACACCATGTGAAATTCTCTATTGAGTAGTAAATCCTGATGAGGACGATTTACAAAGTACCTCCATGTATTATACATGCATGACATTGGTAGACATGTCCAGCTGTACTAATGTTTTTAATGTTTTCAGCCCTTTTGTTGTTCACTGTTCAGACCATTTGTTTGTTTACATTTTAAAAATCAATTATTTAATTTCACAGAGCTAACATACTCATGCCTAGGCTTCACTCTCCTAACTTTACAGACTATTTACCACTAATACTATAGTACTAGTATTTCAGAAGAGTCATGGAGGAAAAACCCACGTAAGCACACTTTGTTTACATAAAACCGGGTACCCGCTAAATTAGTCCCAACGTTTAAAGTACTAGTACCATTCACTGGCGCCCATACTGTACACATTACCGACTGCACTGTCATCAATCTATCTGCATGCATGCATCAACCAATGCGTTACAACACATCTGACATGTCTGAAGCCGGTTAAAATGCTTATTTTTAAATCAAAGATTCTCGTAATTTTGTCATTGCCCAGACTCACCTTCAATTAAGTGTGCATAATAATGTCTGTTTTCAACGATGAAACATCCACTGGTGATAGGAAAAATTCAAAAAATAGTGAAAAACTCGCTTTTATGGAAGGTTTTCTCCGCAGGTCTGCATGGACCCAACTGTTGAAACATGTGGCAGTTAATCGATTCAACGACCTCGAAAAGAGCTATTAAGTGACCTTCAGAATAAATAGATTATGCTGACATAAAAAATAACCTAAAAAGGATTTTAGTCAATCACATAATACATGTTGCGAAACGAATTGATCAGAAACACAATTTTTTCAGGGGTCACGATAGCCGAGTCAATTGCATTTCCGAAGCGTAAACGCTCAATTCCTTAAACATGCATACATAATGAGCACGACCAGAGCTGATTTAGATTCACCAACAGAGGGCGCACTTTTTTAGCGTTGAAACAGCCGTGTAGACTTTGATTATCCAACGTAATCGAAACGTTTTAACAAATAAAGAATGAGGTATCAAAATTCGATATCTGATGACCTAATCATGACGTCACAAATTTTTGTTTCACCTACGTGTTAAGTTCTAAGTATAATATTATGCCAAGTTTCAAGTTCATGTGAAGTTTGCAAGTATGTGTTTTTTTGTAGACAGTCGATGGGGAGAAGAAGAAGAAGACAAAAAACGAAAAAAAAAACTAACAAAAACTAGATGGCAGTGTTTGTGATAATACAAACACATAGGTGTTCGAGTTTTGTCAGAACAGTGATGACGACGTCAGAATGTTTTTAAAAGAAACTTTGCATCATTATTTGTTTTAATATTAAAATTTGACTTCCGGTTTAGACAGTAAGTAAAGGTCAAATTGGGTCATGTTTTTGTAAACATTGTTGACAATTAACAATCTGTACAATAGTGGAAAGATTGTGAATTTACCCCTTGTGGTTGTTGAGATATGAATTTTTAAAATATTAAACTTTGACTTCCGGTTTGGACAGGAAGTAAGGTCAAATTGGGGTCACCTTTTTGTAAATATTTTTTGACAATTAACGATCTGTGCAATGGTACCTGTTTTGCTCATTGTATACCTCACTTCTGGTTTTTCTCTTTTCCCCTTTTCTAAAGCGCTCTGAGACTTTATTGTAATTTTGCGCTATATAAAAACTGTTTATTATTATTATTATTATTACAAACATTGTGAATTTACCTCTTGTAGTTGTTGAGATATGATTTTTTTAAATATTAAACTTTGACTTCCGGTTTGGACAGGAAGTAAGGTCAAATTGGGATCACCTTTGTGTAAATATTTTTCGACAATTAACAATCTATACAATGATACAAAAAATGTCAATTTACCTCTTGTGGTTGTGGAGATATGATTTTTTTTAAACATTAAACTTTGACTTCCGGTTTGGACAGGAAGTAAGGTCAAATTGGGATCACCTTTGTGTAAATATTTTTCGACAATTAACAATCTGTACAATGGTGCAAAAACTGTCAATTTACCTCTTGTGGTTGTTGAGATATGATTTTTTAATATTACATTTTGACTTCCGGTTTGGACAGGAAGTAAGGTCAAATTGGGGTCACCTTTTTGTAAATATTTTTTGACAATTAACGATCTGTGCAATGGTACAAAAATTGTGAATTTACCTCTTGTAGTTGTTGAGATATGATGTTTTTAAATATTAAACTTTGACTTCCGGTTTGGACAGGAAGTAAGGTCAAATTGGGATCACCTTTGTGTAAATATTTTTCGACAATTAACAATCTGTACAATGGTGCAAAAACTGTCAATTTACCTGTTGTGGTTGTTGAGATATGATTTTTTTAAACATTAAACTTTGACTTCCGGTTTGGACAGGAAGTAAGGTCAAATTGGGGTCACCTTTGTATAAATATTTGTTGACAATTAACAATCTCTACAATGGTGCAAAACTGTCAATTTACCTGTTGTGGTTGTTGAGATATGATTTTTACACGCATACATAATGAGCACGACCAGAGCTGATTTACATTCACCAACAGAGGGCGCACTTTTTTAGCGTTGAAAAAGCCGTGTAGATCTTTAATTTGCAACGTAATCAAAACGTTTTAACTAATAAAGAATGATTGATCGAAATTCGATATCTGATGACATAATAATGACGTCACAAATTATGTTTCATCTACGTGTTATGTTCTAAGTATGTGCCAAGTTTCAAGTTCATGTGAAGTTTGCAAGTATGTGTTTTTGTAGACAATCGTTTCTGCCGATAGAGGGCGACAATCCATATTAGCGTTCCGCCGGCCGGACTGTTTTCTATGCCCCGCCCACTCGATTGAGTATTGCGGACGTAGTGGAAATAACAGATTGGGCGCGTACATTTTCACAAAAAGTGTCTTTCTTTTTTTACAAAAATGTCGTGTTTTCAGTAAAAATAAATATCAAACTCAAACATATCCTTGTCTCTAATGTCACATATTTCACACTATTTACACTCATGATAAACTACATATTTTTCCCCGACTAAATCAGGAAATGTATTGATTTTTCAGATCCCTTGATATGATTTTTTTAAATTATTAACTTTGATTTATCGTAATTCGATATCAGATAACCTAATCATGACGTCACAAATTATGTTTCATCTACGTGTTAAGTTCTAAGTATATGCCAAGTTTCAAGTTCATGTGAAGTTTGCAAGTTTTTTGTAGACAGTCTATCCGGAGAAGAAGAAGGAGAAGAAAAAAAAAAGAAAAAAAAACAATAGGTGCTCGCGCTGTAGCTCGAACACCTAACAATAGGTGTTTCGGGTACATACCCGAACACCTAATGATGAATTAAGCAGAGTGGCAGCTGAGTGAACACCAGCAAGAGCCTTGCGTGCGTGCCACACCCTCCCGCCACGTGGCTTGGAGCCGTCCTTTGGACTTAGTCTATTTTCCGAATACTTTCCGCGGAGTCCACGGTTCGTGGGTGAGCCACGACCAATCCCCTTTTGTGTTGGTCATAACACTTTAAAAATGTTTAATTTAAGGGAATTTGTACAGATTTTAAAAATGACGTTTTAAAAAAAAAATTGACCCAAAAATTGACATTTTGTAAAATTTTCTTAAAGTTTTAATTTTTGGGCTAAGTTGGAGTTTAAATTTAATTTGAATTAGTTTTGTAACATTTTGGAAAGGGGGCCCAAAACCATATTATTAGGTGTTTGGGGGTATTGCACTAGTAAAAAAGGGGCCGTGATTTTGTTCTTTTTTTCTGTTTTTCTTTTCCTCCTTCCCTTTTCTTTCCTTTTCCAAAATTTAATCATGATTACATTTTTTCGATATCAGAATTAGATTTTTAAAGATTTAAAAATTTTTTTAAAACAATCATATCGAATCGAAAAATCAATAAAATTAGTTTATTCGGTTGTCAGAAAATTTTATTTGCAGTTTTTTTTCTTTTGAGGAAAAGAAGGAAATAGTGTGGCCTGTGGGAACATAAAATGTTTAATTTGAATTTGATTGGGTACGGGGAAAACACGACCTTTGGCAAAAACCACTTTGGCGTTTGACGGCAATTTTGTTTCCGCCGAAATACTTCGTGGGAGGCCCAAAGTCATAAAACATTCCGGGCCCGGGATGTAATAAGAGCCGCCCTAAATCGGCAGAAACAATGCTCATTTTTAAAAGCCTTTTTCCCGATCCCCCCTCCTTTTAATTTCCCTGATTTTAAACTCCAGGAAAAAGTTGTATTTTTTGAAAATAAGTGGAAAATTTATTAGATAAACCCTACCAACTATTTATCTTCCACCCCCAGTTTCAAAAATTCCCCAATTTCCGTTAGGTCCTTTTCAATTTTGGGCACTCAACCCAATCGACGGTGTTTCGATGTAGGTCCAATTCTTTCTTAAAATGGTGAGGGGTCAATGGTTTTCTAACAATAGTCATAAAGGTGGGTATTCAAAAAATTTAATTGTTTGGGATTTCACTCAGTTTTTATTTAAATGTTTTAAAATAAATACAAGGAAAAAGCCATTTTTGCTTGGGTTTTGGGGGTAAGTTAAATTAAATTGGTTTTGTCCCTGTTTGTTTTTAATTAAGGGTTTGGCAATTTTTACAAGTTGGGATGGGGAATCATATTTGGGACATTTTAAAAAACCCCTTTTTTTTTATGAAAATTGAAAGGTCACTCAAAAAATGGGTGGCCATGAGTCTTTAAATTATGAAAATTTTTTCGGGGGGAAAATTTGAAAAAGGTCTAATACCTTTTGGTTCATTCCACCTAATAAAAAAATTAGGGCCGCCAAAACAATCTCCTTTCCACCTTTTTACGCTCTAACTTTTACATTGAACCTTTAAGTTTTTGATTCTTATACCGGGTTTGCAGTAAAGGAAAAAATTAATTTAAAAAAAAAATACAAATGGATAACATTTTTTAAAGCCCTCTTCAAATAAAGGTTAGAAATTGTTGGAAAGAACTCCTTTGAACAAAAAATTCAAAAGAAAATGTTAAAAATTAAACATGAACCCCAAATTATATGTTTAGATTGAAAGATTTTAGTCCGTACTTCTCGCATTTTAAATTCAGAAGGGCCCAAAATTTGTCTTCCCCAAAATTTGAACGGGGCGGTAATTACGGAAGTGTTAATCATAACAAAAATCCTTCAGGGAGGGGCCCAATTGGAAAGGTTTCCCCTCTTCCTTCACCTGGATTTAATTGGGTTTGTATACAGGCATAAAATGGACATGTCTGCCTTAAAATTTTCGCTAAAAAGAACTTTTGGAGTGATCAAAGATCCCCAAGTTGGGAAATTTCATGGGGCCCTAGTCCTGTAGAAGCGTTATCATTGGACGAGGTTTTCAACTTGCCTTTTCCATTCATTAGTACCCCTTTTCGAAAATTGTGCCCTTCTACCTTAGGGCCCCATGTTTGGAAATGGGGCGGCAAATTGAAGTACCCAAAAGGGGGAAAGGTTTTCCGTGCTTAAAAATGAAAACCAGGATCGTTACCGAATTTAAAGGGAAGTTCGAGTCAGTGAATCTGGAAAGGTGCTTTACGTTCGTCCCAGGTTTGTGCGATTTATTTCAGGGAGATAATTTGGTTGTCTTTCCCTTTGAAGGAGATCCAGATTTCTGGGCCGATTCAACGCTTGGGGATAAATCTCAAGAAGGTTCGAAACTTCTGGTCTAGATAACCATCCCAAGTGACGAGATTGGAGGCGTGAATGTCTAAGACACCGGTCAATTTCCTCATGGTTGCGATATCCTTGGTGGACTGTTTCCAACATGGGGACTTGATCACCTAATTGTTTGTACATTTTTGTCATTCTGAAATTTCTTTTGTTATCTTTTTACGGCAGAGAACGTTCCCTTTTTTCAAGATTCTTGAAAATTCCCCAATTTGGGTTTGGGGAAGTGGGGTTGTCGGATGCCTGTTCTCGCCCTTGGCTCCTTTGATTTTCAGTGCCGATACTTTTCCCGAAAATATTATCTTAAGACCTTCAAGAATCGTTGGCAATTTTGGGCAGGAATACCTGTGAAAATATGAATCAAACTTTGCTTGCAGTTGTCCCAGGAAGTGAGGGGGTTCAGTACCCACCTAAAAATAATAATTTTTTTGAAAAACATGGCTGCAATAGCCCCTCCTTTAAGGCAAATTTTGGCCTACTTAGTGCTAATTAGACCTTTAAAAAATTCGATTGTTACAATTTCAGGCCTTCCTTTTTGACAAGGGTTATAAATTTTGCTAAAAAACTCAAATAAATTTTTGATTCTTAAAGAAAACAGAACAACGAAGGAAATGGAAATTTTTTCATGCCTGTTTGGATACGTTTGCTACCACCTTTTCCAATTTTTGTACCAACAAAATGTCAAACCATCAAAATTATTTTTTTTGAAAAAGAAACAGCACGAACAAGGCATGATTGGCTACAGTAAATGTTTTAAGGAAAATTGTTCAAAAAACTTTCCAGCGTGTAAAAGGTTACTAAAAATGCTCTCAAAAAATTTATGTTGGATAACCGAAAAATGCATTTAAGCCCCCTTTTCCCCATAAAAAGGCCTCAAATATTCAATTTAAAATGGAACGGGAAAAAAATACTAAACCCCCCAAATTTGTTTTTTTGTAGAAAACCTTAATAAATGTACCCTCATAAAAAAATTTTAATTTGGATTCCCCTGAAGCGGGGAAAGCCAATTTTTTTTAAAGGCAATTGGGCCACATTAATTTAGGCTGTAGACCGTTTTTAAGGGGACTTTTAAATTTCTCTTTGGGTTTTCCTAAAAACGAAAAGGGGTATAAACAAAGCAAACACTTTTTAAATTTTAATTTTGTAATAAACAAATTTTTGCCCTTATTTTCGTTAAAAAATTTGGCTATGAGGTCTAAAAGACCTAAAGGGACATTTGGAGGGATGGCTTTAATTTTTGGAAACTGAAAGGGTTTCCAAAAAACGTACCAAAATTTTTAAATATGATTTTTTTGAAATAAACAGTCTTTCCATTATTTCCGGGCACATGGCAATTAATTATTGTTAATTAACCCGAGAAGGCTTTGTGCCTCTTTTTTGGCCTTTTCCATTAGCCAGGGGTTCAACTGTACTCCCTTTTAAAAAATTTTAAGATAACATAAAATTTAAAGGCACTAACAATAATCAAAGACATGCCGTTTTCCATCCTTCCCAAATGCCCGGTTCAAGAAAAAACAAAAGTAAAAACCCAAACCAAAAAGGGTAAAATTTGGTGGCATTTCCATTTTAAAACCCTTTTGACATTGAACGCGGGAAAATGTAATTGCCCGAAATTTCAGGTGTTTTGAAAGTTTACGTAACAAATGAAATGTTTTTAAAACCCCTACAGAAAAAAAGGATGTGATCCTATGGGACCGGAGTTTACCCTGAAAAAGATTATGGAGGGTTGCACCAATAGGAATTTTGAAAAAAGGGGGGGGAGACCTGGACATTGCAACCAAGGGTTGATTTTGCGGTTTGGTATTATTTTTCCAAAAAGCAAATCTAGGAAATACGGAAAATTTTTGAACAACGTGCTTACAAATGACACATCTGCAGCATCGAAACCCCGAACATGAAACAACATTACTGTTCCATGGAAGAAAAACATAAAAAGCCATGAAAAGTGACTGCCATTCGGGTTCCCCAAAAATTTGACAATATTCTGCTTGAAGTTCCCCAAAGACGGGTAAAAACAATAATTATTTTCGGGGCCATTAATGATTTACTGACGATCGGGCAACAAGGAAAAACGAAACAATGAAACCTTTGGGACTTCAGAAATCGTGGCAAGTTTTTCTGCGACCCTTGAAACAAGAGAACAAACACTGTTAAAGCTGTTCGAGACATTTCCTCCCCAAAAATGTCATACTTTCCTTTGTAAGGATACCTGTTGAAACCCATTTTGGTGTACCCAGAGGCAGTTGACACCTTTTAAAAAAAATTAGTAATTTCACGCCTAAAATGCTGTTATTGGGAGGTTTTTACAAACCCCAGATTTTAACTTTTAATTTTCTGGTTTTCCATCATCAAAGGCTCTTGAATGGCCAATTTGGTTTTCAAAGACGAAACCCCAAATTGTTTTTTCTCCCTCCTTCCCCCCTCCGAAGTTGAAAAAAAACCATACCTTTAAAACCCATTCAAATTTGGATACTTGCTTTCCTTAGATTAAAGCAAATTGGGACGTTGTTTGCACGAAGTTACATAATTCAATTTAATATTTACACTCGTTAAAACTTTTCGCCAGGTTGAAAAGTATGAGCTTTTCTGGTAAGTGTACCAAATAGGACATAAGAGAGGAATAGTTTGACTTTATTTGTACCGGAAAACACGATACCGTTGAAAAGAAAACACACTCTTCGTGAAAATTTACGCGCAATCTGTTATTTCACCACGTCCGCAATACTCAATCGATCAAGGGCATATGCGCCAGTCCGCCGGCGGAACTGTAATAGCAAAGTGTCGCCCTCAATCGGCAGAAAACATATACTGACATATTTTTAAACGTCCTTTAGCGAAAGTGCTACGGCTATATTTCCTGATTTACTCCAGAAAAGAAATTGTATTTTATGAAAAATAAGAGTGTGAAATATGTGATATTAATGATGAACTCAAAGCAACTCGTACTCCAAACCAGCTCGTACCCAATCAACGTAGTCGTACGTGCACATGTACAATACAATCGACGGTGTTTGCGTGTAGCCACACAAATTTTTCTACGAGCTGAGGGAGTGTAAATGGATCGCCAACATATCATAAAGGGTAGGTATCTTGAATTTAATTGTTAAGAGGATTTCGTATTTATCTTCGTGTTTTTATACAAGAAAAGCCATTTTTAAGCGTTGGGTTTGGGCTGGTGGTACCGTTAAACTAATGTAGTTGCATTGGTGCCTGTTTAGTGTTTGTCTAACGTTAACGTTAGTTATGTGAACATACTTTGGGACAGTAAACAACTCCCCTTTTAACAAAATATGAACAGATGTCACTAAAATGTATTTAGAAATAGAATGTAAATAAGGATAGGAAAATTCAGTTGTTTAGGCTATGGCAATTTTTCAGTTGAAATGTTATGCCGTATTTTGAAATTTATGTTTTCTCCAAAAATCTTCAGTTTGTGCACAAATTAATGTCAAGTAGTGATTGTTTACTGCACTTTCCCTTAATTGTTTACCCTTCTTAGATACAAATCAACTTACATAGACAATTATTTCACAGGAAAAATGCACAATATTCATGACACAATACATGCACTTGTATAAGTTGTTAGTCCTGCTCCCTGGGGAGGCCTCTCTCAGACATCTCTCACATGAAATTATGAGACTCGGCAATTTCCTTAAATATCTTTCTCTTTTGATGTGAGTTTCATGCAAGAACATTTCTTTAATTTATTACACATTGTCAAGAATAATTGTGTGCAATTTTGAAAACAACCAATGCCATTTTTCAATTTCAATGGTCCAGCTACTCCAAAATTATACACTGTTTTCCCCATTCATATTATAAATTAGAACTTTCAAATACTTTATTCTTGGTCCATGTACTTGTAAAACCATCTTACTATTTTGTACAGCATGTTCACTGTGATGTAATATTTTCCTCATTCACATAAATTAGAACTTCTCTGAAATTTCAAATACTTTATTCTTGGTCCATGTACTTATAAAACTTTCCTATTATTTTTTACAGCATGTTGACTCCAATACATCATGGCTCAGACTAAGTTCCAGCCTACAGCACCCCGAGACAGCGTTGACACCACATCCAAATGCAGTATCGTAACTGTTCAAGTCATCAACAATCTTCAGTTTGTAGGCTACATGATGGTATGGTTTAACGTCTTACGTTAACAGATCATTTGAGAATCCGTGTACAATTAATGGAAGTGGTCTTCATTACTTGGTTCCGTTTGAATGTACGTAAACTTTCACATTTTTTATAGATGTATGTTCATTATAGATGTATGTTCATTTTAGTATAATTTTATAGATATTGATTACATAAAACCATGGTTAACGTTAAAAACCTTAGTGTGGCAATGGTATCACATGTGCCGTGCCTGGAGTGAAATAGGTCAACTCGTATGCGTGCTCGTACTTCTACCAATTCACACTTATTTTGGTCAACTCAACCCGGAAAAATATTTATTACTGAATATTTACTGGCATGCGTACGGGTTGACATCCGGGGGAGTACGCGTTGGTAGAAGTACAAGTTAATTTAGCTACACTATAGTGTCTGTAGTTCCTCATAATACTAGTAGTACTTATGTCCTGTGTGGTGATGGCTGCATTGCAGTTTACTTTATACTAAATTTTCTCATTAAAGTAGACCAGAAACAAATATCAGCACCTTTATTGAGATAATGAAACAGTCACATCATGGAGGAAGGAAGACGTCACATGTAGTTCTATTCCGTTGTAAAACCTAACTTAAAGGCATTGTTCTGAAGGGATTATTTTTCTGAAGTTACATCAATCCATCATCCTGATAATAACATATAAGGGCATTCTAAGTTATGTGTGTTTTGTTAGCATGACCCATTATTCTTCGTCCCTCTTTGAAAACATTTAATATTGTTTTTACACGATTCTTTTATATTTCAGATCAACGATATCCATTTGTGCTACTGCTACAAGGTGTGTTAGAGTCTGTGTAACTTTGTGATCCAATGGCCAGTATTTGAAGTTTATCCATTCATCAAAGGAGTTAACGTATTATTCAAATTATTTTATATGGACTTATCCTATCTGTGGCAGTCTTTACCCTCAAGGGAATTGTTTTTTCAGGACCTCAAGACACATCTAGGTCTTTCTAGGAATTTCTTTAACATGTTAGAACAAAAACAGTACTGAGGAATTATTTTTGTGACTGGACCCAAACATCCTCACAAATGTAGTTATTTAGCAATATCTGTTGGTGATCTAGTAAAATGTATATTGCCGACAGTGAATCACTGGCAGTTGGGCCATATAAACATAGTAAACATACCCCCCATATCTTCATTGCATGGGTGTGTCAGCCTTGGAATACCTTTTGCCAGATCACCCAATTAAAGTTCCTATTTATTTGTATGCTCGCATTGGGATAGTACTGACCATCAATCCCATAAACACAATTGGTTAAACAGACAGTATCGTCACGATCAGAGCAGACTTTCTACAAACAGGCCATGGAATTGGTGTCCTAGTGACTCAAAATTACTGGCTCATTTATGCAGCAGCAACGCGAATATGACCTTATCATGTGAGTATTATTTTCAGTCACTGAGTTAAACTAGAACTTGAACTCTGATTCCATGCCCTGTTGATCGTGAAGATATTGCCACCTTTAAATAATAACTTTAACATTACTATTTATGAAAATGTATTTTCAACAGTTAATGACACATAAATACATATACATGTAACAATCGGAAGATCATTTCAGTATTGTTTGTTTCTTTTTATTTTACAGTTGTCCTTCAAATTGCATTGTGTTGTCTCTTCCCTATAAGTATTGTTTGAAAAAACTGAACCAAACATTTAAATATTATAACACTTGATCGAATTTGTCATTGTATTGTACAAGACCTGCACACACCTCACCTCGGGGCCAAAAATGTGTAATGATAAAGCTGTGGTCCAAACCGGCAGTCAAAGTTTATTATTAAAAACAATCATATCTCAATAACCACAAGAGGTAAATTCACAGTTTTTGCACCATTGTACAGATGTTTAATTGTCAAAAATATTTACAAAAACATGACCCCAATTTGACCTTTACTTCCTGTCCAAACCGGAAGTCAAAATTTAATATTAAAACAAAATCATATCTCAACAACCACAAGGGGTAAATTCACAATCTTTCCACCATTGTATAGATTGTTAATTGTCGAAAATTATTTACACAAAGGTGACCCCAATTTGACCTTTACTTCCTATCCAAACCGGAAGTCAAAATGTAATATTAAAATAATTTCTAAATTCAGTATTGTATTGTATTCAAATAAACTTCTCGCGAGAACTTCAACAGACGTTAACATTTGACTTTCTCTAACACTTCGAATTGATGACGTCATCATTATAACTTCAACCGAACACCTAGTTTTTGTTGTGACAAAAACTTATATCTAGTTTCATTTGAATTAATTTTTTCGTAGAAAAACAAATACCCTGTTTTGGAAATATGATTTGAGAAACGAAGAAGGCTTGTGTTTTGTACATGCTCGTCATTTAACTCAGTTATGTTGCAGCCAAGAGTATCTCTAATTAAAGATTTGTAGTGTCCACATTCTAATGAACCCCCTTCATGGACAATCACTGAAGCCAAACGATACATTGCTGGAGTTTGATTAACACAGTATCGTGATAAATCAATATCTGTGTCGGGGGTGATGGTTGCTGTCACCTTTTCTGTTTTCCCTTGCGCAACGTGGAATTGTAGGAATTGAAAAACAAGTAAAGATGGGCAGTTGACAATACAACTCACGTACATTTTAGTACATTGCTTGTGGCTACAAAAACTACCATCAACGCCCTTTACAATTTCGTCATTGAAGTGCAGTTGCAAACACTCGATGAGGGTTGATTTTCGAGCGGCAAGTGTCAGTATTTCTGAGGTAGAATTTTCAACAACACAAGTTTCGTCACAATTCAGGCACATAACACTTTTGCACATTTCTACTTCACTAGTAAGACAAGAATCTCCTAGGAAAGGAACCATTAGCTGTGAATAGAATTCGGCAGCATCTTGTTGTTGATTACATTTGATGTTCATCTGCATTGCACACTCTTGTATTATTGGTTGAACATAATGAAATGACATTGCTTCAGATGTATCTAACTTCAAAGTTTCAAACAACTGAATAAGTTGTCGCCACAGGAAAGTATCACTTCCCTGAAATTTGGAAACATCAAACTTGGCTTTAGAGATAAAAGGTCGCAATGCTTGAATAGTAGTAATCCACCAACAGGATACCCGTCATTTGAAATACCTCATCATGCCCAGTGATGGGGATTGTTGGTTAGTTACTGATCACTGGTTTTTGCTTAGCAGATTTTGTGTAATTATGCATCTGTTTCATTGTTTCTGAGTGGGACTTGCATGTGTTCATTGTTATGTGATTGAAGGTTGTTGCTGTTTGATTTTTGGGTTTGTTTTTGTTCATGTTTTCTTTGAAGTTTAGACTCTTTGATGGAGGTGTGAGGTAAACCCCCTTATTATTTGGAGTACTCGTCCTATCACGTTTGTGCCATTTTTCGGAGGTCAATTTTACTGATTTTTTGTTGACTGTTTTATTTTTTTGGTCTGCAGAAAGCTTCACAGAATTCCCTGTGTAGTGGTAGCATATCTTGTTCATATAGTAGCACAAACTCATTCAGTTTTGGGCAGGTCCAAGATAAGGTCCCCTCAGTTGTTAAAATTTCATCTACATTTATACATGAAAACTTTTGTGTCATTGTAAAGCTAACATATCAAAGTTATTTTTTCTCCAAAAAAATATGAATATTTTGCGCATATTAATTAAGTTCTGCAGCGCCTAATATGCATAATGTAGAATTAGGTGTTACGTATGGGACATTTTATAATTACAATAAGAAAATAAAGAAATACATAGATGCTATTTTTGTTGGTGGGATATGTACAGCTTATCAAACAGTTTCTATTGACATAGAACAAATTAATTAAAATTATTTTAATTATGCAAATTAGGCAGTGGCAAACTTGAAATGTCCCATACGTAACAATTTGACATACATTTTTTCTCCGTTTTTCAAAAGTTGTGAATATTATCCAATCTTGATTTCAAAAGTTCTAATTTGGGTACTAGCCATCCTAAAAATAACCAATAAGTTTAAAAAAAATTGTTCTAATTAGCAGTATAATTAATTAAACACATGTTACGTATGGGACAATTGTGTTACGTATGGGACAATAATAGGGAGAGATTTCAGAAACCATACTGTTTCATCCCTGGTCAATTCTTTTTAACAGATTGTTTATTCAGGCAACTTCTGTCAACTTCCATGGTTTATCTGATTGTTTATCTATGACCTTGCTTGGCCAAACCTCATTGTAATAAGTGCTAATTTTTGCTGAAAAACCAACATTTATTCTCTAGTTCAAAATATAACATCTCGCATAAGTGTGAAATGAATGTAGTATAAATTTATAAACTTTTCCTAAATGTTAGTCTGGTTCCCAGATCCTATGTTTATTGACATAGTGACATTTAAAAATTTGGAAACATCAAATTGTAATAACAAGATTTGTCAAAATCTCAGTATTGAACAGCGTAAGTTTGAAAATGGTTACAAAAATATGTTCTTTGCTTCTAGTGAATCACAAATAGTTCCAAATGTAGTCAAATTCTATAAATTTGTACACTTTGTAAGCCCATTCATAGATTTTTATGCAAAAATTTAAAATTTTGTGTTAAATTTCACATTTTAACATTGCAGGCAATAGGTGGAAATTTGTCCCATACGTAACATGTCCCATACGTAACGCGACCCTTCGTTGGACATTTTAATGCCACCCCCAGATGCTAATGTTTTATTTCCAAATATTTTATACACTTAAACTCAAGTAATGTACCTATCATACAGACCCAAAATGAAGATTGTGAATAAAGAACTTTCAGAGAAATATAAGTTCAAACTTGTTGTTGTAAAATTTGTAATTCTTCTGGTCCCATACGTAACGCACTACATTAATTAGCGCCAACTCGTTAAAAAAAAGTGCAATGACGTTGATTTTAACACACATTGTTCCTCTTCCAAATACTCAACATTAAGTAGTTAAACTTTGAAAATATGTGGTTTAATACTAGAGTTACATGGTTTCAAAGTTCTGATTTGTCCCATACGTAACGCGCGCGTTATCTTGGACCTGCCCTTTGCTACATCTGTTATATATTAATTTTACTCTTTTTACCTCTTGCATACTTTTCTCAACGATTCCTGTGTGCGAACTTAGAACTGTATACTTATTTGAGTAATTTTTGTATGCTTCAGATGTTCCATATCTTCCTAAATCATGAATAATAAGCCCTGACCAATTTGGTATATTCGGAAGAGAGAATTCTAGCAAATATTTCATAAAGTCTTTACCGATATATGCATTATCGGCTAGAGACGCAGCGTCAGTGAGGAGACTGTCATGTCTATTTACTTTTGAAATAGCATTTTCAATAACCCTTTGAAAATGACATTTGAAAGGGGAATTTGGTGACTTTGAAATGAATTCATCTTGGGTTATATTTAACTCACGTAAACCTATGTCACTCTCATGTCCAATGGGGTTTTTCTCACAATCCTCATCTGCCCAATCATCAAAGAAATAATTTTCTGTTGCAATGTCTATGTCTTCGACTTTACCCTTGAGCTTGTTGTAATGAGATTTCATGAGGTTAGTTGTTGATTTCGAATGTGTGAGAATTGCCAAAGATTCTATGATTTCATCGGTGTCACTCAAACTACTGCATTTTAAGAGTAACCCCATCCAGTACATTGCGTCACGAAAATTGTGCTTATAATGTTTCCTACAGATTTTTGCAATGTTCTTCATGAAGTGACTGGCACATGAATGCACAACTGTCTTTTTCAGGTCATCACCTTCAGCCAATCCTGTAACAATTCTGTAGCACCGATGCAAGTACTGTAATACTGTTTCAGAAGAGAAAACTCTTAAGCTTGCAAGTAGTAGAGTCGAACTTCCGTCTATCATCAGCATAAGAGGTAGTTTCACGCCATTGTGACCATAAATAGATTGCTCAGAGTATAAGAAGGTATGTAAAAAATGCGAAATTGTAATAGCACTGTGGTCTGTGGTTAGTAGGGAGGCGATCACGAGCGGAGGAGAACCTTTGACAGGGTGGCGAATTACAAGATCATACAGTTGATATTTTTTAGAGCCAGAAAAAGTGGAATTATTGCGAATAATTGATCCAGTTGCATCTAAATATATTATATCTCTGGTGGAAATATGATGATACTCATGAACACTGTATTGTGAGAAAAGTATTACAGAGGGGGAATAACAGAAACGTATCTCAGAATACCTGGGATACGCCTAGTTGAATCAAATTGCCTGTTGAATATATTTAAAATGCCTTGGATTTCATTTTCATGAGAATTTGATAATTTCTTGGCTTCACTTGAAATTTTTTGTAGGACTGTTTTGTTTGGGGCTTCATCTCGACAACCCGAAAGAAATTGCTGATCGCTTAGTATCCTCAGGTTTTCGATGTGCTCGCGTCTTGGTTTCTTTGTATTTAAGGACCTTTTTAAGTGATTCTCGTTGTGTATTTCTGACAAACCTTGCGCGTCATTCATTTTTATGATGTTTCAACTTACCACTGAAATCAACCTTTACTTTTAGGTCACTTTCTTCATTCATTGTTAATTTGAAACTAACATTGCAACTACTGAAATTGCAGTATCCACTTGCTTTAAAGGCGTTTTTAGATTTTTTCCGACCTCGAGTCGAAGCAACATAGTGTCTTCTAAATTGAAAGGAACAATATGGGTGAATTTGTTTTAGCCCTTTAATGAATCCAAGACCTTTTGAATAAATTTCCCTTCTGAGTTTTCTTCAGTTTTAGCCATTCTGATCTATCAATACGGAAAAAACACTTTTTGTTTGGTGGTAGTTTAACTGTCCAGAATGTGTCATGTTTATTTTTATTTGTAATTTTGTTGGTGCACATATTTAAAATAACATCCCCGGGTAATTTTTTTTTCACGTCTTCACTGTGTGAAGAGTTGTTTCCTGAAATACTAGGATCCAGTGGATCCAGTGGATCCAATCGTGAGATGGATTTTTCCGAATACTCAGACATGGGCATCTGTGTTTTTGCTTTACAAATTTACCCTTACTATATGATGAAAACTGGTTATGTAGCCAGTCGTCGTCTGAAGATCTACTTGATTGTAAGTGTGGCGAAGAGACAATGTCTATTGCTGAAAGCTCAGGAGTGGCATTGATTGAATTTGAGTTGTCCGAGTAAAATGAATGTCCGCTGAAATATTTTTCATTTTCTTTTAGCCAGATAGATACTTTGAAATTAATATTGCCGTGTTGATTAGTCTGCGGTAAGTTTATTTGTACGGCAGAAGTGTTATTTGAGTCAGACTTTTGAAAAAAAAATACGATGTTCACCATGATTTTGGGATTTTTCATGTGTAGAAATGATGTTCTGGCCAAAAACTCTTTTCCCCGCATTGCAACCTCTCATACCGCAAATAAATATGGTATTGTCATTTGAATTATTTGATTTGGGTTCGATGTTCAAACAGGCATAATGGTACAATGAACTACAGAAATCGCAAACGATCATATTGGTTAAATCAGAAGGTTGCCCACAAATACAATACAAATCCCTGCTGTTTTGTGATAGTGGGATCGAATTATTACAATGTGGAGGAACATTCTTGGAGATTTCTGGCGTACACGTATGGGATCTGATGGGGCATGTAGTATTTGGCGGGGTGCTTTGACTCGAAACCACTGACCTCTTATCCCTTTGACAGTTGTCTTGACTGTTTTGTGAGTGTAAGGGTGACGTATCTTTACGGCTATTAATACTGTTGTATTCACTGGTACCTTTGTTGTCAATATTATTACTACATGAAGTGCTTTGACACGATCTTCCATTGTCTTTTTAGGTGTTCGGGTATGTGCCCGAAACACCTATTGTTTTTGTACGTTTTTTTTTTAGGTGTTCGAACGCGCAGCGCGAACACCTATTGTTTTTGTACTTTTTTAGGTGTTTGAGAGCGCAGCGCGAACACCTACTGTTTTTGTACTGTTTTTTTTTTACTTCTCAGTGGCGCTTGTCCGGCAACAAAGGCATCCTTGCTGAGCATTTACAGCCTTCAAACTTAACACGTAAACAGAACATATCAAGCAGACGAAACCGTTTGCTATGACGTCATGATTACGTCATCAGGTGTCGAATTACGCTAAATCAAAGTTTAATATTTTAAAAATTCATATCTCATGAACCACAAAAGATATTTTCACAATCTTTGCAGCATCTGAAAGATGTTGAATTATGTGATTTTCCGTTTTTAGACGTGACCCCAATCTGACCTCTCCTTCCGGTCGAAACCGGAAGTTGAAAATTTCAAAATTAAAAAAAATCATATCTCATGAACCATAAAGATCTTGAACTATGTCACATTTCGTTTTCAGACGTGACCCCAATCTGACCTTTCCTTCCGGTCGAAACCGGAAGGTTAAGTGAAACAATATGCTGAATTACTATTCCCTGTACGTACGAATAGACATATCGCGTGTGCACAGAATACGTACACACAGCAATATACGGAGTTTAATATTGGCCTACAACGTAAAGGCCTTGTCACACGGGGCAATTTTTGGGCAATTTTCAGGCAATAAAAGTTGCTGGCAATGAGATTGCTCGGAGATTGCCCTGTGTGGCATTTCATGCAATCCAGTGGCAATGAGTAGACTAGCTGGCTTTCTACTTTGAGGCAATCTGTCGAGGCAATCTCCATTCACATTGCGTATCAGTGATCACGTGACATTTTATCACAAGCAAAACATTTTCAGCGGCGGCCATTTAATTCTTGTTTACATGAAAAAATACTGAGGAATTTTGCCGTTCTTATTAACTCCAAAGCAAAATACAAGAAAATAAAATGGGTTACCGAGAAAGAGGAAAATATAATTGCATTATTAAGAGGTAAGTAGACATTATTTAGAGGTTTATTGGCCTAGAATGTGCGTTTGTAAAGTAGGCCTATCGTAAACATAATTATTGCATGCACAATCCAATGGAGGTTCGTGACGGACGAAACTGTTGTACTGCATCTATTTCGTAAAAACTATACTGAGTCTACACTTTCGCTGTTTTTGCAGTGTACGTACATGATTTTAAGTTTGCATTTTAACTAAGGATAATGACTGAGCATGGATAGATTATTGTCCAGAAAAAAGTTTAAAAACTGCCATGCAGTCAAAGTCAAAAGAGCATCGTAACTCGCCTACATATATGTACGGTACATATTCATGTATGCAAATCCATGTAAATATATACATGTTCGTGTGTTGTTGTCTCTTCTGCGCAATTCTGCATGTTCTTCGTGTCAGCGAAATAAATATCCCTAACTCAACCTAAAGAGATGCTTTTACTTGATTAGTCTGCTAGTTGTAGCCACAAAATTGTCATAGGGGCACCTGTTTTTCTGAGCTAGGTTACATTTGTTGTTTTGTTATTATTAAGCATAAAAAGTCTGTCCCTCTATGCTTTAAAGAAAGGTCAGGTCTTATAACATAAAAAAAAAAGATGAAGAGCCTGCATAAAAAAAAGATAACTAATAAATGAAGAAAAAGCTGCAGAGGGATGAGTTAATATGAGTTTTAATTGGAAAATAAACATGCAGGTGTGTTGGTGGACAACATGTGTACACCAATTATAGAGGGCATTCTCTTACTGGAGTAATACATGTTGGCCTTTCCCCATTCAGAATTAATTTTTTCACAGAATCATTTGAACATTTATTTATATTTTGTATTTTAGCTCTCCAGTATGCCGAGTAATTGGAATTAGATGCAATGGCTGGCATCAGTGAGAATCAGTTCAACAGCCTAGAAAGCATCTAAAACACAAGCACCAAGGTAACCAATAAATCTGTTGTACAATTATTGTAAATGTGTGTGTGTGTGTGGATGATTGCATTCCTCCTGACTGCCCTATGATCCACTCACATGACCCCACCAACCTACATTGAAGATTGTGATTTTTATTTTCAAAAGCAATTCTTTTAAACTTTATCCACAATGTTGTATTCTTTCCCAGTGAAAACAGGTCAACTCGTATGCGTGCCAACTCGTACTATTACCAACTCATACTCATTTTGGTCAACTCGACCCGTAAACATATTTATTACTGAATATTTACTGGCATGTGTACGGATTGACATCCGGTTAATTTAGCTACACTATAGTGTCTATAGTTCCTCATAATACTAGTAGTGCTTATGTCTTGTGTGGTGATGGATGCATTGCAGTTTACTTGATACTAGCACTTAATTTTCTCACAAAGTAGTCCAGAAACAAATATCAGCTACATTTATTGAGATAATGAAACAGTCACATCATGGAGGAAGGAAGACGTCACATGTAACTTTCTATTCCATTGTAAAACCTAACTTAAAGGCATTGTTCTGAAGGGATCATTTTTCTAAAGTTGCATAAGTTTTCTGAAGTTACATCAATCCATCATCCTGATAATAACATATGAGGGCATTCTAAGTTATGTGTGTTTTGTTAGCATGACCCATTATTCTTCGTCCCTCTTTGAAAACATTTAATATTGTTTTTACATGATTAGTTTATATTTCAGATCATCGGTATCCATTTGTGCTACTGCTACAAGGTGTGTCAGAGTCTGTGTAACTTTGTGATCCAATGGCCAGCATTTGAAGTTTATCCATTCATCAAAGGAGTTAATGTATGATTCAAATTATTTTATATGGACTTATCCTATCTGTGGCAGTCTTTACCCTCAATAGAATTGATTTTTAGGACCTCAAGACATATCTAGGTCTTTCTAGGAATTTCTTTAACATGTTAGAACAAAATTAGTACTGAGGAATTCTTATTATATTTTTGACTGGACCCAAACATCCTCACAAAATGTAGTTATTAAGCAATATCTGTTGGTGATCTAATAAAATGTATATTGCCGACAGTGAATCCCTGGCAGTTGGGCCATATAAACATAGTAAACATAACCCCCAATCTTCATTGCATGGGTGTGTCAGCCTTGGAATACCTTTTGCCAGATCACCCAATTAAAGCACTAGTATAAGGGGCCCCCTTATACTTGTATTGCTTGTTTGCCCCTCCCCTTCCCTAGTTCTTGGATTCTATAGTGCTGCAATGATAGACCAAAGAATTTTAGAAAACAAATATGTTGGTTCATCACCAGTGGCAGTACATGCCATCACTAAGATCTTGGGGGGAGGGGGAAGGCATTTTATTCCAAAATTACCGATTCCAATGACAACCCCTGAATGTCACCCATTCTGAACTCACTAAATCGTACATACAGAGTGTACATTTATTTTAAATGCAGATTGTTTCTGTTTTCTTGTCAACAAAGGATCATGGTTGGGTTCATTTACACTGAAGTCATTTCACTTGTTGCATGTGTAAGACCATGTACACCCATTTCTAGATTGGTTACAAGTAGGTTAAACAGGTCAACAAAGTGGTTTCAATTGATTGTGGGGAGGGAAATGTGGAACCACAAAAGTCAAGTCATGAAACCCAACAGACAGTTAAAATAAATATGTATTTCATTGTTTTATTAGCAATTTACAAGCACCCATACAACTCTTTGATTATTTCAATGTCTAACAATTTATCTACAAAATGGCATCTGATCTTTATGTTGTAAATCTGTAGTATGGACAGACATTTTGCCAATCATGTGTACAACCTTGAAAATGTAAAAATCAATGTAGAATTTGTTTTCAAATTTTTTAAATTATTTTGTAATTATTTGCAGATTAGGTGAAAACAAAGACAATTTATAAGCATGTCACAATAAGGAGATGCTTGATTACAGTGTCACTATCATTGTCAATTTATCATTATACTTTATAAACTTGACCTGAAAGTGAAGTATATTATAAATAAAGATCACTCTCAGTATAAAAACATGCAGTCCATCAATTAAATAAATTTTTATACAAGACTTAATACCAATGTTGGCTTCATTTAAATCTAGAATTGAAAGGTTTTTCCATAAAAAATGAAAAGGGCAAGCAATTATCAAATTTGATCCAGTGGATATAATTACATTTAATTTTGTTTGAATTGGAATTATTTACTTTTTGTGGGGGCAGGGAAGATGGAAAGCACGGATGCAAGCTTTCTTCCAACTTTATCATGTAGTAGTTATAAGCTTGTTTTCTAATGAAAGGCTAATTAGCTGATATCCATACAAGCAACCCCCAGCCAATTTTAATCCAGTTACTATACATGTAGTCCCCTTCTACGCTAAATAAACTTTGTGACTTTATGCCCATAATAATGCTGAATAGGTTGATCTGGCTGCCTACAACCCTGGCAAACTATTTTCATATGAGTGATTTTTAATGTTGATTTATCATCTAGCATGGTTTTTGAAAAGTATGTGTTGGGCTAGTGTCAATATTTAAAATAAAAAACAGTGTTCCAAGTCACACTTGTTAATTTCTAATTTATTGCTTAAATCTCACAACTTTTTCAAGTTCAACAGCCAATATCTCAAGAACTAAATGACATATTAGAAAACCAAAAACAATTGAATTCCTTACATTAATAGCTTGTAATTCTTTGTGAAATGACTTATCATAAATGCTTTGCCAATGGTCCAATTAGTGGCACACGAAGTAACGATTTTACAAATTTTAAAAGGTCATATCTCATAGCTTTAATTTGATGTATAAGTTGACAAATTTGTTATTTTTTCATAATCATGAGGAGGTCATATATGACCTTCAAACCACCTAATCTGACCTTTACTTCCTGTCCAAACAGTAAGTTCAAATTCAACACATTCTAACGCAAAATTGATATGTCTTTTGAATATGAAATTGATAGTTATTATAAAAGATGACAAACCCTAGCACAATATAATATTTACATCATCGTTGAAAATTTGATTGAACCGGAAGTGGACTCGAACACCGTGTGTTTATTCTAACAAACACTTAAGCTCTAGTTTATAAAAAATGTTTACTTCTTCTCAGTGGCGCTTGTCCGGCAACAAAGGCATCCTTGCTGAGAATTTACAGCCTTCAAACTTAAGACATAAACAGAACATATCAGGCAGACGAAACCGTTTGCTGTGACGTCATGATTACGTCGAATTACGCTAAATCAAAGTTTAATATTTCAAAAATTCATATCTCATGAACCACAAAATATATTTTCACAATCTTTGCAGCATCTGAAAGATGTTGAATTATGTGATTTTTTTTGTTTTTAGACGTGATCCCAATCTGACCTCTCCTTCCGGTCGAAACCGGAAGTTGAAAATTTCAAAATTTCAAAAAATCATATCTCATGAACCATAGAAGATATTTTCACAATCTTTGTATTATCTTAAAGATCTTGATCTATGTCACATTTCGTTTTCAGACGTGACCTAATTCCTGACCTTTCCTTCCGGTCGAAACCGGAAGGTTATGAAACAATACGCTGAATTACTATTCCCTGTATGTACGAATAGACATATCGCGCGTGCACAGAATACGTACACACAGCAATATACGGAGTTTTAATATATTGGCGTACAACGTAAAGGCCTTGTCACACGGGGCACTTTTCGGGCAATTTTCAGGCAATAAAGTTGCTGGCAATGAGATTGCTCGGAGATTGCCCTGTGTGGCATTTCATGCTATCCAGTGGCAATGAGTAGACTATACTAGCTGGCTTTCTACTTTGAGGCAATCTGTCGAGGCAATCTCCAATCACATTGCGTATCAGTGATCACGTGACATTTTATCACAAGCAAAACATTTTCAGCGGCGGCCATTTAATTCTTGTTTACATGAAAAAATACTGCGGAATTTTGCCGTTCTTTTTAACTCCAAAGCAAAATACAAGAAAATACTAGAGCTTAAGTGTTTGTTTGAACAAACACACGGTGTTCGAGTCAACTTCCGGTTCAATCAAATTATCAACGATGATGTCAATATCATGTTTTGCAAAGGTGTATCATATTTTATTATTTCAATATCAATTTCATATTAAACAAATATATCAATTTTGCATTAGAATGTGTTGACTTTGGTCTAATTGTTTGGACCGGAAGTAAAGGTCAGAACAGGTGATTTGAAGGTCATATAATTATATGACACAATGAAACTTCCTCATGATCATGAAAAAATAACGTTAGTACTTGCTTTGGTTCAATTTTAACAAAATGCCACAAGGGGGCGCTCTGAACTTTGATGATGTTATCAAACATTTTTTGAGAATATAAGATGTCACTATCACTTTATTCGCAGAAGTCATATTCAAATTTCCTATGACTTTTGAGATTATGTTGCCACAAAAGGGCAATGATAGGTGATGACGTCATCAGTCATATTTTTAAAAAGGTCACATGTCAATAATAATTTCGTCCACTGAAGGCATATACCATATCCGGTTTCGACCGGAAAGAGAAGTCTGATTGGATCATGTCTGTGTACGAAATGTCACATAATTCAAGATCTGTAAGATGATGCAAAGATTGTGTAAATATCTTTTGTGGTTCATGAGATATGATTTTTGGAAATATTAAAATTTTAGTATATTTCGCTATCTGATGACGTCAACATGACATCACAACTTTACCTGAAACTATATGTCATAAATTTATTGACAACTACATGTTATGGTATAAGTATGTGTTAAATTTGAAGGCTGTGTGAATTTTAGAACTATGTTTTTTTGTTCAATAAGTCTCATCGAGAAGAGTAATGTGAAAATATCTTTTGTGGTTCATGAGATATGATATTTTGAAATATTAAACTTTGATTTAGTGTAATTCGATATCTGATGCCTTAACCATGACGTCACAACCTAGGATACAACTACATGTTAAGGTCTATGTGTTAAGTTTTAAGGTTCTGTACCAGAATAATGCTTAAAACGTGTAGGCCTTAATCTTTTTAATTTATTTATTTATTAATGATAATGAAACATATAATTTGGTTATTACATTAATTAAAATGAAACAAAATTCACTGACCATTTAGAAATTTGTTAACCGGCTAACCAAAACCAATATTTAGAAGTAAACACCCAACAATTTGGTAAAACAATACTTACCATTTTGTTGTTGTAGACTCTTTTTTTTCTATACTCTTTTTTGGTTATTAAACAATCATTGTGGGAAGTTCATTGATGCTTTTCGATAAAAAATTTATACACATTATTCCATTTACACAATCTGGATCTCTTGCCTCAAAATCAAAAGTAATTCATTTTGTATTTAAACTGCTGTGCCTGAAAACCTTTTTCACCCGATTTCAAATTCAAGCCACATTTTAAACAAATTAAATACCAAAAAATATGCTTGGGTGTCTCAGAATAATGTTTACCAAAGGTGCAATGCTGAGTGTTGACAATCTTAAAACTTCTAATCTGGTCTGTGCTCTGACCATTTTGTTAAAAGTACACTGTTCTTTCTGGAATAATGGACACATCAGGGTATTTCACTGCAGTGGTAACTTCTAGTGTGTTGGGGTTCCTCTATTCACCACATATCTTGTGAGTCATGTTGTACTTTGGGTGGTTTTCGTTTCTTCTTACGCTGGAAGATAATAAATAAATTATTTCAATTTCAAATGCTTGTTTACATCTACTCTTTCAATAAAAACACAGATCTATGTATTGCCAAAAGTAGAATTATGAGCCCATCAGTAACACTCATTCTGCAACTTCTGGCATACTTCCAACAATCAATTTGTGAAATGTTTGATTTTAAGGTGATTAACTTCCTCACTACAAGGGGAATACAAGTAGTCATGGAAGAAACAATGGACCATACATCACCTACTTTATGTGACACTGTAAAAGTATAGGTATCAACTAATTTTAATCTTAAAATTATGTAGTAAGATGATCCAGAGATGGATAAAATAAACAGCTTGATGAGACAGAAAATATGAGGTTTAACCTGCGCTTTTATATGGCATTTATATTGTTCCGACATCCAAGAAAAACCTGGTAAACACAATACATAAAATTATATTAGATACATGTGTGTACAATTCAATCCTAACCAATACATCATAACAGTAACTGTGTTACATGTACAGGAAAACATTTAATTTTAAATATTGCCACGGCCTGAAACCTACATGTTTTATGTCAATAAATCCTACTCATTTTACACTATTACTATATATGATCTACTCACCAGCCGATGACAATTTAACTTCAAAGGTTTGATGACAAACTCCGAAAAGTTTACACTTAACGCTGTCTACCAGAAAATGTGACCGTCTGACGTGGGAAAACTCCCGGCCGCTTCATTCCAAAACAAGTAAACAAAACCCATGCGCGGCACTAAATTATAGGTTAAATCTAATTCGAATATAAAATCTACACTGGCTTTGGCTTTAAATAATGTTACAATAATTAGTGTGATGTAATAAACATCCTTCAATCAAAGTACTTAAAGAATATCATACCCGTTCAGAAATTTGTTTGGACTACTTGTTTCGTCATCACTCATATAATCACCATCCGAGGACCGTAAATCATGAAATGCGCCCTCAAGCGTCCCAAATTAAAATGAAACTAACGCAATATTAAAATAATACCCTTTAAAACCTAAATCACCATAATTATAAGAAAAGTTACCTTTTGTAGATGTATTGAAAGTCTTATATTGTAGGCACAACATCTGCTGTGGCAGTCTCAGCCTTGTAACTGCCGTTTGACCCGTTCTATTTTAAAGCACGATTCTGCGAAGTAGTCTGAACAAAGCACAATTTCACTGACGCTTTATACACAACACACATACTCATGTTACACTGCGGGACATGTACTGTACAAATGCTGCATTGAATGAGAATGGTGTAAATTTCCATGCATTTTCCCAAAAAATTCTTCAGGTTTGTTATATTGAGAGGTGATGACTTGAGGCAGGGAAACATTTGCGACCCAATATCATGTTTAAAAAAAAAAAAAAAAAAAAAAAAATTCCACTCTCATTTCAATCCGTTACGTTGTAGGCCTATATTAAACTCCGTGTATATTGCTGTGTTTACGTATTCTGTGCACGCGCGATATGGGCTATAGATCGTACATACAGGAATAGTAATTCAGCATATTGTTTCACTTAACCTTCCGGTTTCTGACCGGAAGGAAAGGCACAGATTGGGGTCACGTCTGAAAACGAAATGTGACATAGTTCATGATCTTTAAGATAATAAAAGATTGTGAAAATATCTTCTAATGGTTCATGAGATATGATTTTTAAATTTTGAAAATTTTCAACTTCGGGTTTTGACCGGAAGGAAAGGTCCGATTGGGATCATGTCTAAAAACGAAACATTACATAATTCAAGATCTTTCAGATGATTCAAAAGATTGTGAAAATATCTTTGTGGTCTGGTTCATGAGATATGATTTTTTGAAATATTAAAATTTGATTTAGCGTAATTCGACACCTGATGACGTAATCATGACGTCACAGAAACCGGTTTCGTCTGCTTGATATGTTCTGATTATGTGTTAAGTTTGAAGGCTGTATATGCTTAGCAAGGATGCCTTTGTTACCGGACAAGAGCCACTGAGAAGAAGTAAAAAAAAAAAAAAAAACAGTACAAAAACAATAGGTGTTCGCGCTGCGCGCTTGAACACCTAAAAATGGGTTACCTAGAAAGAGGAAAATATAATTGCATTATTAATTAAGAGGTAAGTAGACATTATTTAGAGGTTTATTGGCCTAGAATGTGCGTTTGTAAAGTAGGCCTATCGTAGACATAATTATTGCATGCACAATCCAATGGAGGTTCGTGACGGACGAAACTGTTGTACTGCATCTATTTCGTAAAAACTATATTGAGTCTACTTTCCCTGTTTTTGCAAAACCCACATGATTTAAAGTTTCATTTTTAACTAAGGATAATGACTGAGCATGGATAGATGCTATATTGTCCAGAAAAAGTTTAAAAACTGTGCCATGCAGTCAAAGTCAAAGAGCATCGTTGGAAAATACTTCATTGTGTAACTCGCCTGTACAGTACATATGCAAATCCATGTAAATATATACATGTTCGTGTGTTGTTGTCTCTTCTACACTTCTGCATGTTCT